>PVJS01018180.1:0-35211 GCA_004027185.1 Glis glis | reverse complement strand
GGAGGTAGAACACCCCTGGGTTCAATCCCCGGTACTGCAAAAAAAAAAAAAAAAATCTAAGTTTAACCCCAGTAAGAACGCTCTGTTACTTGATAGCCATACCTTACATAGGCTTCCTACATGTCTGGTACTGGTGTCAGAGCCCACTCTCTCTTTGTGTCAACATCCTGATTAATTTGGGCCATTACTATCCCTTCTAGCACCGTGGCTCTTAGTCTTGACATGGTAATCTCAGAAGCATGGGAGGAAGGAATGAAGTTTATTTCTCAAGAAAGTAACTATGAAAATAATCTATTCTCTCACAAAGATATAAGTTGGAAACTGAAAGGAGAAAAGTTTTAAAAAATGGATTAAGAATATAAAATAACCATTTATGTGTAAGATTCAGAAAAATGCACCGGAACTCCCAAATAGAATGAACTACCGTGGTCAGAAATTCACTTTTATCTTGCTTCAGGTGCAGTACATACACAGACGCATGCCAGATGCAAATTTCCACAAAATGATATTTGGAAAATTTTTTCTTTCAATTCCATTTAAAAAATGTTGGCTGAAGCTGGGCATGGTGGCGCATGCTTGTAATCCCAGTACTTTGGGAGGCGGAGACAGGAGGATCCAGGTTCGTGACCAGCCTCAGCGCTCTCTCTCTCTCTCTCTCTCTCTTCCCCTCCGTCTCTCTCTCTCTCTCTCTACCTAGTGAGGCCCTCCGCAACTTCGTGAGACCCAGTTTCAAAATCAAGTATAAAAAAATAGGGCCGGGGGCATAGTACGGAGGTAGAATGCCCCTGGGTTCAATCCCCGGTACCACACACACACACACACACAAAAATGTTGGCTGAGGATCTATTAACTATTCCCCAAACTTATCAATGGATTGAAAATTGCAATTCAATAAGCAAAATTTTGGACTTTGCTTTTTCTTTTTTCTTCTAGGAATTTCTCATGAAACTTTCTTCTTTTTTCTTTTGGCTCCTGGCTTTCAGATCTTATCATGAAATGAAAATTTCAGTTTCTGACTTTGAATTCAGATGACAGACCACATCCCTGTTCAGATATTTAGGTGAAAGTAGTTTTTCTTCCCCTGAAAAACTGGAAAATATCTCAAGCAGCTATCATATGCCATTATATGAAGGCATAGCTTTCAGGAAATGTATATGAGTCTGTCTACCTCAAGATAAATGGAGATAAGAAAATTCCTCTTAAGCTGGGCGTGGTGGCACACGCTTGTAATCCCAGGACTTGGGAGGCTGAGATCTGAGGATCTGGGTTCGCAGCCAGCCTCAGCTACTTAGTGAGGCCCTCTGCAACTTAGTGAGACCCTGTTTCAAAATAAAGAACAAAAAATAGGGCTGGTGGTGTAGCTCAGAGGTAGAATGCCCCTGGGTTCAATCCCCGGTACCGCAAAAAAAAAAAAAAAAAAAAAAAAGAAACTTCCTCTTGGTTGAACACTTCCAAGTGGTTGATTCTTTTTCATTGGTTTATCACAGCTTCACCAACTAATCATAAAATGTATCTGAAAGACTGAACAGGAGAGACTGCTTATTCAAGAAAAGTGATAGGACCCCTGCCCCATATTAAAACACTCTAAAAGCACAATATTAAACAGTATTGTACAGGTGCAAGAGTAGGTGGATTTATGAGACAAAATAGTCTTTGAAGCAGACCCTTCCATCCATTTAATAATAAATGTTAACTATCATTAATAATAATTGAATTTGTTATTTCAGAAGTGGCTCTTGCATAATGGGCATACTGGTTGGCTTCAAATTTGTATAAGTGTGATAAGATCAACTACTGAGGTTCAAAAGAGGCTACATTGTTTAGATAGTCGTAGTAAGGGAACCTCAGCTAGAATTAAAATTGAGAAGACTAAGGCCAATACTCTTTCTAATTTGTTTGGGATGGATAATAAGAATAGGAATGATATAATAATAGGAAATATCATTCAGGTTTAATATGAGGGGTGTATTTAGTGGATTTCCAGATATATATTTATCGGGTCCCCTAATAGATTTGAGGAGAATAAGAATAAAGTTATGAGTAGTCTTTGAAAAGTTAATAAATTATTATTGTAATATATGTAAAAAATCGAATGATAAAATAGCTAGAAGATGATGAATAATTTCCAGATGTCTGCATAAAGGAGGATTTAATAAATCTGCCAATGGAAGCTGGGCGTGGTGGTACACACTTGTAATCCCAGTATGTGGGAGGCTGAGGGAGGAAGGTCACAGGTTTGAAGCCAGCTTCAGCAACTTAGACCTTCAGCAGTGTAGTGAGACCCTGTTTCAAAAAAATAAAAAATAGAAAAGGTTGGGGCGGTAGCTCAGAGGTAAAATGCCCCTGCATTCAATCTCTGCAAACAAACAAATGAGCAAACAAGCAACAGCAAAATAAGCAAAAATGGAAAGATCACAGGCAAAATTTTGACTAACAAAGATGATCACGTGAAAAGAACTGAAGGCAAACTGGGATAAATGCAATAAATGAAAAATATTAATGTTTGAAGTTTTATTGTGAATAATAAAAACAGTAATAATCTAATAGCTGAATTAGCAAAGAACCCTGAACAGACAATAAAAGAATAAACAGTAGCTAAGAAATTGATGAGAAAATTTCAATCTTACCAGAAATCAAGGAAAGACATGGGGTGTTTTCAAACACAAAATAACTTTCCTATTTATTTATTTATTTATTTATTTATTTATTTGGTATCGGGAGTTTGAACCCCGGGGCATTCTACCTCTGAGCTATACCCCCAGTCCTATTTTATTCTTTATTTTGTTGTTTTTGTTTTGTTTTGTTTTGGTGCTGGGGAATTGAACCCAGGGGCGTTCTACCTCTGAGCTATACTCCCAGCCCTATTTTATTTTTCATTTTGAAACAGGGTCTCACTAAGTTGAGAGGGCCTCACTAAGTTGCTGAGGCTGGTCGCGAACCTGCTATCCTACTGTTTCAGTCTCCCAAGTACTGGGATTACAAGCGTGCTCCACCATGCCTGGCTTTATGTTTTTATTTTGAAACAGGGTTTCACTAAGTTGCAGAGGACCTCTCTTAAGTTGCTGAGGCTGGCCTCAAACCTGTGATCCTCCAGTCTCAGCCTCCCAAGTACTGGGATTACAGGCATGCACCACCATGCCCGGCCATTTAATTCCAAGATTTAGACACCAATCTACAGTTTTGTTCCAATAACAAGTTTGAATAAGAGACACCATGATATCGCTCACAATTATGTTCCCTTTTACTAAAAAGAACTTTTTTTTCTGAGTCTACCTTGTTAACTCTTTTTTGTTGGACAGGGGGAGGGTTCCTTATTCAAACAGATCTTCTGCAAGCCTGCCATCATACCTGCTCAGGATGTCTGAGCTTTAGTACTGAATACAACTCAAGCTTATTTCTTCTCCCCAAATGAGGTAAGAAGTACTAGAAGGCCGGGCATGGTGGTGCACGATGCGGAGACCGGAGGATCCAGGTTCATGGCCAGCCTCAGCTACTTAGGCCCTCCACAACTTCGTGAGACCCGGTTTCAAAATAAAATATAAAAAAATAGGGCCGGGGGTGTAGCTCGGAGGTAGAATGCCCCTGGGTTCAATCCCCGGTACCGCAAAAAAAAAAAAAAAAAAAAAAAAAAAAAAAAAAAAAAAAAAAAAAAGAAGTACTAGAGAATTAGGAAGAGGAAAGGTGGGGATTGCAGGTGAAACTATCGAATTATGGTTTGGACTGGAGCAGTTAGAAGAACCTGGTGAAGAAAGCAATTTATTCACTTATTTAAAAAAATAAAAAAAAATTTGAGACAGGGTCTCACTGTGTTGCCCAGGTTAGCCTCTAACTCCTGGGCTCAAGTGATCCTCCTGCCTCAGCCTCCTGAGTAGCTGGGATTACAGGGGTGTGCTACCACACCCAGCACAATTTATTAATTCAGTAACAATTGTTAAATAAACATTATAGGAGGCCATTGTTTTGGAATAGGATCCTGTACTAGGATCCAAGAGACAGACTAAAAATCAAAGTAGAGTCATTCATACATGGAGTTGCATTTCGTCAAACCAAAACTAAAGTAATTATCAGACCTCCAAGAAATCAAGAGAGCTAGCTGGGAGTGGTAATGCACACCTGTAATCCTAGTGCTTGGGAGGCTGAGACAGGAGGATCGCAGGTTCGAGGCCAGCCTCAGCAAGTACTGAGACTCTCAGCAACCTAGTAATACCCTGTTTCAAAACAAAAAATAAAAAGGTTTAGGGGTATAGCTTGGAGGTAGAATGCCTCTGGGTTCAATCCCCAGTACTGCAAAAAAATAAAAATAAAAATAAAAAAGAAATCAAGAGAGATAATAGCTAAATTTCCCAAATAGACCCGTTTTAATCAGTGCGACTAAGTTCCCTCTGCTTTAATTCTTACAAAACAAAACGTAACCTCCATGATGTTAACCAATTGGTTATTTTTCTATCGTTCTATCTCCCCATTCTTGCTTTATTTATTTATTTTTTTTGTGGTACCGGGGATTGAACGCAGGGGCGTTCTACCTCCGTGCTACACCCCTGGCCCTATTTTTTTTTATACTTTATTTTGAAACCGGGTCCCACGAAGTTGCGGAGGGCCTCACTAAGTAGAGACAGAGAGAGAGACAGGGAGAGAGAGAGAGACAGGGAGAGAGAGAGCGCGAGAGCTGAGGCTGGCTGCGAACCCGGATCCTCCGGTCTCTGCCTCCCAAAGTACTGGGATTACAAGCGTGCGCCACCACGCCCGGCCATTCTTGCTTTATAAGTGAAAGCAACTGCCGGGGCGTGGTGGTGCATGCTTGTAATCCCAGTACTTTGGGAGGCAGAGACCTAAGGATCCGGGTTCGTGGCCAGCCTCGGCTCTCTCTCTCTCTCTCTCTCTCTCCCTGTCTCTCTCTCTCTCTCTACTTAGTGAGGCCCTCCGCAACTTCGTGGGACCCGGTTTCAAAATAAAGTATAAAAAAATAGGGCCGGGGGTGTAGCACGGAAGTAGAACGCCCCTGCGTTCAATCCCCCATACTGCAAAAAAAAAAAAAAAAAGTGAAGCAACTTTGAAATGGCCAGTGTGCTTTTTGTTTTTCGTTTCTGTTTTTTCCAGCCCTTTTCTATCTATAAAACCAAGCTCCTATGCTCAGTTTATTGGAACACTTACTCTGTTTTATAGGACGAGATGTTGCTCTATTCTAGGACTGAAAATAAAGCCAATTGAACTCTTTAAATTTGTTGTAATCTGTGCTTTGGGCCAGTTTATCTAATAGGTAGCATTTTACAATGTGTAAGACAGCATGCTAGGCTCTCTGTAAAGCATAAAGAAGAAAACTACATGATCCTGTTTTCTTGGAATTTCTAATCTGCTTAGGAAGTTAAGACAGATTTATAACTTCAATATCAACATGAAAGTCATACAAAGTTGTAAGTACAGTTGGTGTTTGACTTGTACAAGTTCAAGTTTTAAACAATCCATTCTTTTTTTGTTTTTGTGGTACTGAGGATTGAATCGAGGGGCATTCTACTTCTGAGCTACACCCCCAGCCCTATTTTTTATTCTTTATTTTGAAACAGGGTCTCACTAAGTTATGGAGGGCTTCACTAAGTAGCTGAGGCTGGCTGTGAACCTGGATCCTCCTGTCTCAGCCCCCCAAGTACTGGGATTACAAGCGTGCGCCACCATACCCAGCAACAATTCACTCTTTAGGGGCTGGGGAAGTAGCTCAGCGTTTGCCTATGATGTGCAAGGCCCTGGGTTCAATCCCCAGAACTGAAGGAAAAAAAAGTATTGACACTGTGTTCAAATGGAGACATTTGGTCATCCAGGGAAGGTTAACAGATTGTACTCTTTCCAACTGATACTCTTAAATATCTGCAGTGCTCACGTTATTGACCTTAAAATTTAGTTCTGACTCCCAGACTGATTACTTCACTCAGTGAAACAAATGCCCTGTAGCTAATTAGAGAGTCCCTCTTCTTAACGATTTTAGTTTGTGGGGCAAGCATCAATGGTTATTTTACCAATGCTGTATAGTACTGTGCCTGAGAGGAGTTGGGTTGTGTGCATGCCCCACCTTATTACATTTTCAGTGATGACCTAGTGACATTTACAGATTGTGGCATTAGCAGGTATCTCAGTGGTGTATGTATGTATATATGTATGTATGTATGTATGTATGTATGTATGTATTTTTGGTACTGGGGATTGAACTCATAGGCATTCTACCTCTGAGGTACACCTCCAGCCCTCTTTTATTTTTATTTTGAAACAGGGTCTTGCTAGGTTGATGAGAATCTACTTGCTGAGGCTGTCCTTGAACCTGTGATCCTCCTGTCTCAGCCTCCCAAGTACTGGGATTACAGGCATGTACCACCTCGCCCGGCTCAGTGGTGTATTTAACCCAGCTCTGATTAACTACACCTTTGTATGGCAACTTTTAACTTTTAGATAGTTTGAGTTATCACAAGAAGGTGTTTCCTGTCAGTAAAAAAAAAAGGTCTGTTTTGGGAGTTACCATCCACATGGGTACAGAGTTTGTGCTGTTACTTGAATATTTTATTGTTGTGCTCCATGAAATAGATTCTGGAGTCCTGGAGCAGCCTGATGGGGAATTGCTAGCCAGCAGGTGGGGCTCTTGGTCTCTGGGATTCCTAGTTCACCAAGCTTTGGGAAAGCAAATATGCTTTCTATTGCTCTACACATTTGGGCTCTGGGTGGGTAAAATTTTATGTGATAAAAGAATTCTGTTGCTAAAACAAGGTTTTGATGTATGTGTGTGTGTGCGTGTGTGTGTGTTGCTGGGGATTGGACCCAGGGGCATTCTACTTCCGAACTACACTCACAGCCCTGTTTATTCTCATTTGGAAACAGGGTCTCACTAATTTGCTGAGAGCCTCGCTAAATTGCTGAGGCTGTCCTCGAACCTGCGATCCTCCTGTCTCAGCCTCCCAAGTACTGGGATTACAGGCGTGCGCCACCACGCCCAGTTCTTGACTTCTTATTTCATAAAACTGACAGGGAAATAAGCCTGAAAGGGCTGATACGAGTGATCTGTACACCTTAGGAAATTCAAGTGGAAACAAAAATTAGGTTGAAACAGATGCAGATTAGATCTAACCTTGTGGATTTTGTTGGATTGAGGAGTAAACGTCCAAGATTAAAGAGCATGTGAGGCATGGCAGAAGTATATTGATGATTGTGTATAAAAGTTAAGGTCTATTTGGTGATGTTTTACAGTTGACTTGGTGTCAGGAAAGGAACCACATTACCAAATGAAAATGTATTGATTGTTGCAGTTTTCAAATAAAACTTCTCAGGTTATTTTGGTGGAGAACAGGCGTGCTGAGGGTTTACAGTATTCTCTGCTGTCACTGCCTGCCCCTCACTGTCTGAGCAGGACCCCGCGACCATGGAAGGTTCAATCGCTTGGGACCGTGGAAATAGGGTGTGGATAAAGTCAGAAATCTTGAGGGAGGAAATAACAGCTCATATCTAGTTCTGGGCCTTATTGAATTCAGGTCGAAACCATGGCCTTTAGTTTAAAATGGAAATTGATCATGGTGCGATGGCACTCTTTCCAATGTCAATTCTTTTAAGGAATATTTCTGAACAGAAAGCAATAGCATTCCTGTCCAGAAAGCAGAATAGCAAGGTCATTCATCAGCATTTCTGACATGTTCTCTGAGAAGCCTCTACTATGTGCTTCTAGGCATTTGAAAAAAAAAATGCTCCTTACCCTCAAGAATGACTGTGTATTTGGAGACACACAGCAAATATCTAGTATATTTAAATAGGATGTAATTTCGGAAGGAGCATAAATATGATTTCCTTTAAGAAGTCACTTAAGCACTGTCCATTAACTAGTGTGAGCCTCTATTAAGGACATAAAAGGAAATGTTGTTACCATCCGCACAAGCAACACCCATGCCCGCCGGGGTCATTTCATCCTTTCTAAAATTGGTATCTTTACCACTGGTCTTCCCCTATGATTCAGTCTTAGAAGTTGTTAATCTTGTTCCTTCCCTGGTACCTTCAGAGAAATAATCCCTAACATCGTGCCACGGGATCCTCTCATAACAAAGCTATTACTTTGTTTATGGCTAGGATTCAAGACTGGTATGTTATTCCGCCCCTTTAATACCGACAGAGTATTGTAGCTATACTAATAGAAATCTCTATATCACGTACCTTGCTGTGTTTCCGAGTTTGTAGTCCCAGCAGTTGTTGAGCACAGGGTTGAAGCGCTTTTTCATCTGGTTTCATCTGGATGTTTCTGGTGGAATGTGATGACTTTCAGGCTTCGCCAGTCTCTGCTGGGTCCCTCTGCCTGTCTGGTTTACAGGCTATTTCTGCAGAGCTTAGTCCTCGGAGTTCTTCTCTTTCTTCCAGTATATATTAAGTAATGTAGTTAATATTAATTAATATATTAACTATAAATTATTATACAGTAAGTAATAAGATGAAAGACTAGTAAAGCAGTAAAACTTTTAAAGTTTTCTTCTCTAACGGACTTTCTGTTGTTGAAATGTGTCACACAACCGACCTCCTTCAAATCAGTTAGAGAAGATGGCTTGCTGGGACTCCATCTTATCAACTATTCCAGATATAAAGTTTCTTTCAGCTTCTGTTGTACCTTTATCTGTTGCTGTTTGCTTTAAATTCTTTTTCTTTCTTTCCTTTTTTTTGTGGTAATATAATGGGAGTTGAACCCAGGGCCTCACACTTTCTCAGCAAGTGCTCTACCACTGACCTGTACTCCTAGCCCTTTGTTTAGGTTCTCAAGAGATATTAAGCCAGATCTATCATCTATCTATCTATCTATCATCTATCTATCTATCATCTATCATCATCTATCTATCATCTATCCATCTATCAATCATCTATCATCTATCATCATCTATCATCTATCTATTGTTTATATAGTTATGTAGATATAAAGCCATGTGTGTGTGTGTGTGTGTGTGTGTGTGTAAATTTTTAAAAAAATTTGGTCTTCTTTCAGGCTAGGAGTTCTGCCCTTTGTCATTAGCTCTCTTTTTATCTTGGTGAATTGGGTTTTTTTTTTTTTTTTTGCGGTACCGGGGATTGAACGCAGGGGTGTTCTACCTCTGCGCTACACCCCCGGCCCTATTTTTTTATACTTTACTTTGAAACCGGATCTCACGAAGTTGCGGAGGGCCTCACTAAGTAGAGAGAGAGAGAGAGAGAGAGAGAGAGAGAGAGAGAGAGAGAGGGAGACAGGGAAAGAGAGCGCTCGCGCGTGCGCTAGCTAAGGCTGGCCACGAACCCGGATCCTCCGGTCTCCGCCTCCCAAAGTACTGGGATTACAAGCGTGCACCACCACGCCCGGCGTGAATTGTTTTGACAACATAAACACCTTAAAGACCAACTTGATCCCTTTCCCTTAAAGCTTAGATCAGAGTTTTTGTGCTTCTTTTTCTGGATTTGAATATTTTACAGCAAAGATACCTCAGACTGAGCCCTCGTGTAACTTGGTACAAAGACCCAGGCTTTAGATTCAGATGGTCCTAAGTTTGTGTACCCCAAATACCACTTCCTAGTCATGTAACCTAGTCATGTAAGTCATGTAACCCTGAGAAAGTCATGTAACCTCTAAGGTTATCCATTGGTGTAACATGTATTAGTTCATCATTTATGGCTTGTTATGAATTAAGTGAGCTGGGCATGGTGGCGCATGCCTGTAATCCCAGTACTTGGGAGGCTGAGATAGGAGGATCGCAGGTTGGAGGCCAGCCACAGCAACTTAGTGAGACCCACAGCAATTTAGCGAGACTCTGTTTCAATATAAAAAAATAAAATAGGAGCCGGGTGTGGTAGCACATGCCTGAAATCCCAGTATTTGGGAGGCTGAGACAGGAGGATCACAGGTTTGAGGCCAGCCTCAGCAACTTAGTGAGATCCTGTTTCAAAATAAAAAGCAAAAAGGGGCTGGGAGTGTAGCTTGGAGATCCCCAGTACCAAAAAAAAAAAAAAAAAATAGGGCTGGGGGTATGGCTTGGAGGTAGAACGTCCCTGAGTTCAATCTTCAGTACCCCCCCCACACAATAAGAATTAAATGAGATAATGCATGTAAAGTACTTTTCTGTATCTATAAAGAATCTTTAATGGCATTGTGACTGTGGATTACATCTATGAATCAATTTGTGAACAATTGGTACAGTGTCTTCCAATCCATGGACAGGGTTTAAATTGACATCTTAAGTATACAGTCTTTTAATCCATGGACAGGGTACATCTTTCCATTTATTTAGACTTTCTTTGGTGTTTTTCTTTAGACTATCATATTATTTTGAATTTCAGTATATAGATTATACACATATTTTCTTAGATTTATACCTACGGTTATATATACTCTTCAGTGTTTCATGGAAAGTGTATTGTAAGTGGTAATTATAAAAAATTATTGAGTTCCTATGGTTCATTCCTAGTGAATAGAAATTCAATTAACATTTGTCAGTTGACCTTGTACCTGATAAACTTAATTTCAATTCTAAGAGTTTTTGTGTAGATTCTTTGTGATTTTCTGTGTAGACAATCATGTTGTTTGCAGATAGATAACATTTTATTTCTTCCTTCCCAATTTGAATATTCTCTTTTTCTTGTCCTGTATCATGTTCTAGGACTTCTAGGATGATATTGAATACGAGAACGCAATTAGACATCTTTGTCAAGTTCTTGACCTTAGGAGGAAAGCATTGAGTCTTTTATGCTCTTAGCGTAGTTTTTGTCATTCACTTTTTTAAATGGTGCTGGGCTTTGCACATGCAAGGGAAGTACTCTACTACTGTGCTACATCCCCAGCCCAGTTATACTTCTTTGCAAGAGCTCCCTATGATTGAGGAAGTTTGTTCATAGTTTGCTGAGAATTTTTTAAAAAATCATTAATTAGTGTTGAATGTTTAAAAATGATTTTTCTTCTGTAGTTTGATTTTTGAATGTTAAACCAACTTTTCATTTCTGGGATACATCTCATATTAGTTGTGATATATTATTCTTTTTATTTATCGTTGGAATGGATTTGCTAATATTTTGTTGAGGACTTCCGTGTCTATGTTCTTGAGGGATACTCTGTCTATAGTTTTCTTATATTTACTGAAATGGTGGCCTCATAACATGAGTTATGAGAAATATATTCTGGAAGATATTGTATAGAATTATTATTAATTTTTTTCATAAATGTTTGTTTGAGTTCACCAGTGAAATCATCTGGGCCTTGAGTTTTCTTGGTTTTGGAAGGTGTTTAGCTACAGATGAGGTTTCTTTAAAAGATATAAATTTATTCAGTTTTTTTTTCTTTTTGGGTGAATTAGTATAGTTTGTGTTTTTCAAGGAATAGCTCCATTTCATTCAAATGGTTGAATGTTCACAATTTTCCCTTGTTATCCTCTTAATGTCTGTGGGGTTGGTAGTGATCTATTTTTATTCTTGAGTTTGATACTTTGTGTCTTCTCTTCTTGGTCAATCTGGCTTAAAATTTAGCCCTTCTGTTGATTTTGCTTTTCAAATAAGTTCTGGTTTTATTGATTTTATATTTTTACCTTTTATTAATTTTCTCTTTTGATGGCTTTGAACCTGTGATCCTCCTGTTTTAGCCTCCCAAGTATTGGGATTACAAGTGTGCACCACCACGCCTGGCTTCTAATTTCTTAAAATAGAAGCATACATCATTCATTTTAGACCTTCTTTTTAAAAATAAGCATTTTTTTTTTTGGTGGTACCAGGGATTGAACCCAGGGGCGTTCTACCTCCGAGCTACACCCCCGGCCCTATTTTTTTTTTTATACTTTATTTTGAAACAGGGTGTCACAAAATTGCAGAGGGCCTTACTAACTAGCTGAGGCTGGCCATGAACCCGGATCCTCCGGTCTCCACCTCCCCAAGTACTGGGATTACAAGTGTGCGCCACCACGCCCGACTAAAAATAAACATTTAATCTATGTTTTTTCTATAAATATAACTTCAGTTTCACCCCATAGATTTTGACATATTTTAATTTTCATTCAGTTCAAAGTATTTTTTAATTTCTTGTATGAGTTCTTTTTGACCTATAGATTATTTAGTGGCATTTGGTTTAACTTACAAATATTTTGGAAGTTTTCACTGGCTGGCCAAGAACCTGCGATCTTCCTGTCTCATGCTTCCCAAGTACTGGGATTACAAGCGTGCGCTACCATGCCCAATTTATTCATCTCTACTTTAATTCAGCTATGTTAAGAGAATATTTGTCTATTAAATATATTGAAAAATATTCTGGAATCTTGATTGAGAATGGGTTGGATTTATAAATCAATTTAAGGAATATTGACAATTTAGCCATATTGAGTCTTTAGTGCATTAACAATGTACATCTTTTTACTTTATTTAGGTGTTCCTTAATTTTCTCATCAATACTTTGTTGAGTTGCCAGTGTATATTTCTTTCATATCTCTTGTAAGATTTATCTCCAAGTATTTAATATTTCAATGATATTATAGATGTCATTGCTTTAATTCCAATTTATAATTTTTGTTGCTAATATATAGGAATCCAATTGATTTGTTTGTGTATTTGATCTTGTATTTTGTAATCTTGCTAAACTTATTCTGGTAACTCACATTTAATATCCTTATTGATATGTTTAGGTTGTCTAACATTCATAATTAATCTGTTTGAATTCTCTGGCTTTCATCCTTTTGTTTTCCTTTTCCTGCTGTCTCCTGAGTGATTTAAATAATTTTTTAAATTTAATTTTAATTTGTCTACTCACCGGAATTTGTATTGGCTTCCTAGGGTCGCCATCACAGATGACCACAAACTTGGTGTCAGAGCCGAAGTTCATCCTCTCATAGCCTGGAGGCTAGAAGTCAGAAGTCAAGCAGGACCTTCCTCTTCTGGGGGCTCTAAGGGACAATCCACCTCTCACCTCTTCCGGCTTCTGGTGGCTGTCAGTAGTTCTAAACTTGTGGCTGTATTACTCCAATCTCTGTGCCCATGGTCCCCTTGACTCCTACATTTTTCTAGAGGTTACTCTAGGAATTACAACATACTTCCACACATCACATAATGAACTAGAATCAATATTTTATCACTCCAAGTAAAACAAAAGAGACTTCCAACTACTTGGACCTCCTTACCCTTTCTGCTTTGTGGTATAGTTGTCATATGTATTGAGTCCCACATACATTGACATCACTTTGGTGTCATTTTTTTGCTATAGTTTTTGCTTCTGTCTGTGATCCACCTCCCCACCCACTATTTGACTCCCAGGAGTCCCTTTTCCTGGTGTTCTGGCTAGAAAATAGAGCTTAGCTCTTCCTGTTGTAAGCTTCCTGTAACTGGGTCTCACCTCTGGATGAAACAGAGAAAGGAGTCACTATTCCTATCGCCATCCCTGCACTACGGCTGCTTCTGCCCAGCATTGAGTGGGGAGAGTGGAAAAGCCCCCCAGCCCAGGGGCAGCCTCTGCAGTTCCAGTTGGCAGAGGGTAGGGGGCTGGGGAATAGCTTCAGTGCTGGCGCTCAGTCCCCAGGACTTGCCTCTGCTGTGCTGGTGACATATATGTGGGCAGAGGATGGGGGGATGACACAGCTCTGTGTCTTCCTGGCTTTCAAGAGTCAGAGGGTGTAAGGGAGCTGCTCTTCAGAGGCCCCTGCTAACTAGATTGCTAGTCAAAGTGGGACTGATCCTAGTCTGTTAGAGTGGAATGCTCCTCGAGTGCTAGTTAGAGTGGGGCTGCTCCTAGTGTGCTGCGCTAGTTAGAGTGGAGCGCTCCTAGAGTGCTAGTTAGAGCGAGGCTGCCCTAGAGTGCTAGTTAGAGTGGGGCTGCTCCTAGAGTGCTAGTTAGAGGTAAGCTTCTTTTGGAGACTCCCTTTTTGGGTTTGTTCACAATTCTCGTTTCAAGCCCAAGGTGGGATGTGTAGGAAGCAGAGAAAGGCAGAATGAAACCACACACACACACACACACACACACACACACACACATCACCCCAAACCAAAAAAATTATCAGACACCTTCATTGTATTGTATTTTCCTCCCAAGTACTAGGATGCATTGTCCTTTAAATGCCGTACACTCTACCTGCTTCTGCCCACTGTTCAGAATGGTCTGATGGTTATTTTGTGTATGCTGTTCATGATTTGTAGTTGCGGTGAGTAGAAGAGATCAGGTGGAGTGTGCTTACTGTATCTTTCCTAAGACCAGATCCCCTCTAAGTAAGATTTAATACTGTACCCAACCTTCTCCATTCAACTGAATGGTTATTGAGGGTGACACCCTTGAAGGTAGTGTTATTTCATGTATCAGCATATGCATATATTCAGGATTCAGAACACAATATTTGAAATATATGTGGTATAATTTCAGTGATAGACCCCTATTCTATTCCTTTAATTATTTTTGTCATTATTCTATTTAAGCACAGGACCATTCTGCTTTGGAATTTTATAGCTTGCCTGCCCTGGGCAGTAGTTCTCCCTGTGTTTAGTAGACTTCCAATCCACTTCTAGTTTTCATTTGGATTCTGCTTTGCTTTGCAGTGTTGAAACTTCTCTGTTGGAGAAATGTCTTCAGAGTCAGAAAAGGATAAAGAGAGACTGATCCAAGCTGCAAAAATGTTTTTCTTTCATGTGAAAGACCTTGCTTCTTTCATAAACACATTTACAGAGTTCTTTAACCGCAATATGAATACTCAGATCCTCTCCATAGCTGTGAAAGAAGATAGTAACATTAAGGATTTCTTTGAACAAATGCTGAACATTTTTAAGGAGATGCAATCTGTAGTGGATGCAATGCACAGCAAAATACAAAAGGAACCTTTATATTCCAGTGTTGCAAAGGCTATGTGCTCTGTGGTTGAGAAATGTTCCCATGTGGATTCAGCTAAAAAAGTGTTAAAAAATGTCCAGACACCAGTCATTGTCTCTATGCTCAACAGTGGTAACATTCTTGGGAGTTTGGAGTCTTCTCTTTCACTCTTGATGAAATCCCCCATCATGAATCTTCAGTTAGGTGACTTCTTCAGAGAAGGCACCAAAGAGCAATCAGATGCCACCACATCCGGGAAAACCTCGAGTCCAGACCCTTCTAAAACTACTGCAGGAGACACCTTGAAAAAGTTGCAGGATGCACTAAAAATGGAGAATGCCAGCAATCTCTTAGAGTCAGCAGCAGATCACTTGGAACAAATTGTTAAGGCTATGGAGCCAACCTTAGAGATCCTCCGAAAAGCCATGAAGACTCTGGAAACTGATATTTCTGTTTAAGAAAGCAAATGACAAGTAGGGGTGAAATAGAAGACATGTTTATTTCCATCAGGAAAATCAATTCAAGTTCTCTGATTTTTTCATAGTTCCTTTGTGATACCAGACACAGTGTGTTAGCCTGTAAGTGCAGTGAGCAGTCACCTGGCAAAATATTTGCTTGTAGTTTAGCTTTGTTGAAATAAAAAAAGGTATTATCAAAAAAAGCCTGTTTGAAATGGAAGTCACTAAGAAAATATACTGTTGAAAAAAATCAAGGTAAGGTTACAGTCGAGGATATTTCTAAATATTTTATCTTAAAGCATAATTAAAACAACTAAACTAATTTCCACTCTTAGCAAGTCTATTTCCAGCCACTACAAATTGAAGTCCAGGTAAATGTAAATATAATTAGATAATTCATTAGAGATGACTTTTCAGGCCTAGGGGACATAGTATGACCCACATTTTTGTCACTAATAGCAATTTCTATAGCGTTCAGAGCCTCAACTTTCCTGAGCCATCACTAAATAGTTCTAATATGATTCATCCAGAACTAAATAAGAAAAAAATGAATGAGCATTAATTTTCTTGCTTATATGAATACGACCAGAGCAGATAATTTGTTCTCTTCTGCCCTTTACTGAGGTCTTATGATTAGAAGACACTACAAGTTCAAAATTGGAGGTCCTCTAGCCTTTCACAAAGAAAAGACCACAATGCCTGCAGAAGTAGGATTTCTGAGATGTGCCTGTGTTTGAGAAGAGTTAGGAAAGTCCACTTGCCTACCATTCAAGTGTTTGGCTCTCATACATTGTGAGTGTATATTCTCAAGACTGCCCATGAAGCTACTATTTCACGATACCTGATAGGAACATTGCTGAGAATAAGGAAAGTGATCGTTGGTGACCATCCCGTGGCACACCTGAGGGGAAAAGAATGACGCAGACCCAGAGCAGATTGAGAGCGGCAGGCCAGGGGACCTCACTCTTTGGTGAAGGCCCCGCTGGACACTGGTCCACAGCTTTTGTTCATTCTTGAGGGGGGAGGTTGAGGTATGGATGCTGCTGCATACATGCAGCACTTGGGAGGTAAAATTTAACTAGTATACGTGCAGCGAGGGCTACAGGTAAACGTTTAACTGGGCTGGCCACGAAACAATTGCAGAGAGTCATTGAGATCATGGTTAGCAATAAAACCGCTGAGGATGTACAGAAGATCCTTGAGACAATGTTTGACAAGTGGGAATATTTGGGAGTAGGCACCAGCAAGAGACACAGTAATGTTTAGCTTGGAGAAACAGGCTGCGTTCAGCTAGTTCATGGCTTTCCATGACCCTCAGACTTTTCCAAGGCCAACGTGAACCTGCTTCTGGCAGTCGCATTCTCCACAGTGATCATGATAACTCCTAACCAAGGCTCTTGGTGTAGTTACTACTGTCACATTAAATAAGGAATCTTTCCTCCACCCCCAGACAAACAGGTCTTCAGAATGTCTTTTGGGAAGAGTCAGGTGGATATTGACCATTTCCAGATCTTAGGGGTTCTGGAAAAATGATGAGTTTCAATACATTAATTCTGCATTTTCAGTCAGTACCGATGGTGAAATCTTGTTCGTTTGCAGTAGGTATCTACTAACACTTGTCTTATTTGGAGGAGGGTCTTGAACTGATTCATTTGCTACCTTCCCAACAACAACAACAACAACGAACCATATGCAGATGGGAGGTGGGAGATTGCTTTCTCACTCTGACTACACGTGTCCAAGATTTCACCCTCCCTGGCCTTAGGATTGTGCCCTAGGGTGTTGGGGGCAGTGGAGGGGAATCCTATGGAAATAAATGGAACAAAGATTCAGAGAAGTCTTGGGGCAGAGTCTTCCTGTGAAGTGGCTAGAAGAGTGGCTGGTGGTGGTTCAAGGGAGGTTCTTGATGCCAATAGTAATGGCAGCTAGGGTAGCCACTTGATGTTAGAGGTGGGTATGCCCACTTCAATAAAGACGGGTGATCCCCAGGTCATGGTGGCCCGCGTGAGACCATCACCTCAGTGCTTCTCACAGACATGTGCCCACCACTGGACACCACCATCCCGTCCCCTCTGATGGCTTCCCATCTGCTGCTGCTTCTTATCTTGTGGAATTGTTGGGGAAAGGCTGGATGTTTCTCAAACCTATTGCCCTCATTCAATGTTTTTCTCAAATACTTTGGTTTGGGGTGCACCTCATTTGCCCTAAAGTTCTTCAGGTTTTGAAGAATAAAGTGGAGAAGACTCACTTTTTTTTTGTTTTGGTATTAGGGACTGAACCCAGAGGCATTCTACCTCCAGGCTACACCCCAGCCTGATTTTATTTCTTATTTGGAAACATAGGTTGCTGAGAGCCTCGCTATGTTGTCTAGGCTGGCTTTGAACCTGTGATCCTCCTGTCTCAGTCTCCCAGGGATTACAAGTGTGCACCTCCACGCCTGGCAAGAAGACTCATTTGTTTCAACGCTACGCCTGATCTTACTCTCCCTTTGAGGCTGGAAGCACAGTATGGCCCAAGTGAATGAAGCATAAGTGGAAAGGAAAGGACAAAATGCCACAAAACAAAACAAAACAAAACAAAACAAAACAAAACAAAACAAAACAAAACAAAACACATGATCATTTTCCATTAAGAGAGAAAAGCAGAAAGAAAGGAAGCAAGTCTTGCAATGCTTGTAATACCCCCCCCCCCACTCCACAATTCTTAGTTGCCACTTTAAGAGTGACTGATTTAGGAGAATTGTCTTACTCAGAAAACTATGATTTCTCATGGAGATCAGATGCGACCTCTTGGCTTCTCTGGGTGGGTTTAACTTTACTCTCTAGGCCACGCCACTCTTTCACTCTGCCAGACCGATCTACTTCCTGGCCTCATCTACACATGGATCATTCTCTTTCCTACTCCGCTCTTTTCTCCCATAGGAAGACTCTCACCTAAATAAAGCCTCCCCTCTCATAGAAAGGTTTATCAACCATAGTCCAGAGGAATTTCATTGTTCTCGCAAGTCCAACCATTCATGATTTGTACTTGTTTTTGGCCACTAAGTTCCTGGTACGTATCCTTTTTTATTGTTTTTCTCCTTCCTCCTTGCTCACGCCAAACACCTCAAGGCCTGGCTCAACAAAGTCCTTCCTGACTTTTCTTGCCTCAGTTGGAAAGAATTCCCTCTACTGGACTTTCATGAACAGGAGCCTTGATTTCCCTTTCACTTAGTATTTCCTTAGTGACTTGTTTGTGTTCTTAATTTCTCCTGAGAGGCTGTAAACTCATGAGAGATCTGGCCTAATGAATTCTTTTTTTTTTTTTTTTTTGCAGTACTGGGGATTGAACCCAGGGGCATTCTACCTCCAAGCTACACCCCCAGCCCTATTTTTTATTCTTTATTTTTGAAACAGGGTCTCACCAAGTTGCAGAGGGCCTCACTAAGTACCTGAGGCTGGCCATGAACCTGCGATCCTCCTGTCTCAGCCTCCCAAGTACTGGGATTACAAGCATGTGCCATACTCCCAGCATGAATTCAACTTTTAATCCCCAAAATACCTTGTGCATCGCATAGCTCAATAAATGCATTTATGTGGCACAAGAAAGAGATATCTGCAAGGTGTAGGGTGGCTTTTCCTAATATGATATTTCAATATGGCTCCACCAAAGCCTGCAGCAAACCTACCCCAGGAACTCTTTAATAGGTAGCTACCAACCTACAGTGGATTCTAGAAATTGTCTGCTGTGGAAATTCTATGTTTGCTTTATTGGCTATGGAGTCCAGTGCAGCTCGGCGACAGAGGTGCACTTGGTCTGATAATCCCAATGTAAAGAATGATAGTATGGCTGGGTGTGGTGCCGTGTGCCTGGAGTCCAGCACCTGGTGATGGCTGGAGCTGGGGAGGGGGGTCACTTGAATATAAGAGTCACCAGCCTGGGCCACAGTGAGTTATCATCTCAAAAGAAAAAAAAATATATGTAGAAGCCTGAGCTCCCTGTCAGGTGATTTTATGTCTCCAGTTCTTCATTTGATTTCTTTAATTATATGCTGGATCATCTGGAAAGTTCCATGGGGGTAGATGAACCGATTTCTACTTTTTCTGCTTCTTATCCACATTTCCTCCTGGGGGCTAGGAAGCATGCACTTTCAGAATTTAACACTGTAGTGCCAGCCCTCTCTCTCACTCCACTTAGCTCAACCCCGGGGGCTTTGGGGATCAGGTGAGAGAATCCCTCAGGTCTCCTGAACTGCACACTACGTGAGGGAGGAGCTGGAGAACATTTCCAGCGGTGAAATTGGATAAATTATGCTTTGAGCCTCATAGGTTGCACAGAATGGCGCTCATGTGTCTTTGGTATTTGCTTGGTAACCATTTTTTTTTCTCACATATTCTCTCTTTTACCTCCACACACAACCATGTGTTTTCCTAATAAATGTATTTACATTTTCTATGAAGACTTAAAATTTCCATTTAGTCCCCTGTAAATGGTCATGAGTTTAAATGTTAACTTTCATAATAATATCTTAGGAACAACATGTATGTAGCACCCCATGACTAGCAGCAAATAAGATTTCACTAACATCGTTCATTAACTTTCTCTTTTATTTCTCAAGTTTCTATGTTTCTTCCTATCTGAGACCACACAAGTTTGATCTTGGATATTGATTCAATCTCTGAAGATAATTTACACTTTGGTTAGGTCTCTGGGGCTCCAACCTTTTCCATTGGATGAAGAATTTGTATTTTGCTTTATAATTCAATCTTCTTTGATTTGTTCCTGTTTAGGATTACTCAATAAAAAAAATTAAGAGACAGTCTGTATCCATCAGAACTCCTTCAACCGAGATTAAAAAATCTAATTTAAATTATGTAACCAAACACATAACTTAAGGATTTATGTGATGAAGAAGCTTAGGGTCTTCACAGATTCAAGCCCAGTTAGATCTAGAGACTCATATACTCTCAGTGGACCTTGGTTTCTTTTCATTTCTCGGTTTTTCCTCCATTGGGTTAGCTCCTTTCTCAGGGAGGCAGTCTCCTCTCCTGGCGGTGAGATAGCTTCTAGCATCTCTACATTCACACCCTGCTTTTGTGACTCTCCATTCAAAAGAGTGATTCCCATCCTACTCCCCAATCAAATTTCAAAAAATTACCCTGATTGTATCTCATAGGCTACTATTGGATTATTTTCTATTTTGGCATGAATCTCTTTGCCCACGGAGAAGAAATATACTGATTGGACGAGGCACGGATGGTGGTCTGAATGAGCTGTGTATCAAATGGTAGCCAGGCAGAGTGATCCCCCAGTGGTGTTCAGGGTGCCCTGAGCACCCTGAAGGCAAAGGGGTCCAGGAAAGTCAAAACAGAACTAGCAAAGAGGGGACCAGGCGCTGGCTTCAGCAGGAGTACAATGCGATCATCCTTCTGGTTAAAAAAATTCCCATTTCTAGAAAAAGGGTCCATAAAAAGTTTTCATTTAGATATATTTTTAAAAAGTAGTCACAAAATTCCTTTACACTCTGCTTTTGGAAGAGATGACAATATTGGCCAAAAAGGAGAGAGAAACAATAACTACAGGATCAGGGGTGTACTTCTTGCTGGAAGCTGTAAAAAACAAACAAAATACAGAAATTAGAGATGTTTTAGATAGCAGATTTTTCTAAAAACAAACAAACAAAAAGCTCATTTCTCCTTTGATTCACTAACTTAAAAATTCAAATTCCTAACAAAAATATTTGAAGTGAGCTACTCTTCAAACAGTATTCTCTTAGATTTTTCTAACTCATAGAATTCTACATACTTGTTCTGCAGATGATAAAACAGGTACCAAGAGGTTAAGAGATATACTTCAGGTTCCCCAGCCAGTTGGTGATAGAAAGTTTGATTCTAGAGAGCTATGTTAACTTCCTGGAACTTAAATTCTCAGCCCTCATCATGCCTGTCGACCACATCAATCACAGTTAATCACTCTCTCCTCTTTCATACTTTTCACTTTGCTCCTGGGACACTAACTCTGTTGGTTTTCTCCTTTCTCACCGGCCATTCCTTCTTGGGCTTCTTTGCTTATTTCTTCTTGTCCTGACGTTTTAAGTTAGAGTGTGCTGAGGTTTGGTCTTTAAACATCTCTGCTTTATGTACGCATGTCTATGGAGAGCCTATCCAGTCTTATGGCTTTAAATACTACTTGTTATCCCATTGACTCCAAGTTTATGTCTCCAGCCTGGGTCACTCTGAATTCCAGATTCATACCTCCAAGGTGGATTCAACATCTCTACTTGGACACATTTCCTATCTCAGATATAACATGTCAACACCAAAACCTGCTTTCTGTGCCAAATCTCCAGCCATAGGCTTCATCTCATTGAATGCCAACTCCATCGCTTCAGTTACTCAGACCAAAACTTTAGAGTCATCCTTAACTCCTCTTTTAATCTCACTCTTCATGTCTGGTGTGTTGGGAAACCCTGGGCTCTAATCTTCATGAGATATCCTGAATGTAGTCAACTTTACCATCTCCACGGTTCCTGTCACCAGCTCTCATCTGGATTATTGAAATAGCCTGATGACTGGTTTCTCTCCTTTAATCTGGCCTCATTACAGTGCAAGTTTCACTGAGTTGAGTTGCTGGGTCAACTCTATTTAGATATAAGTTAAATCTTCTATGACATTGTTGGGAACCATCTTGACCCGCATAGCTGAGATTAACATCTTGGACCGACTTGGCTATTGTACATAGTACTGTCCACAAGTAGACAAATTCCAAGAGACCTGATGGGATTGATAAGAGTGCGGTCTTTGGTGTCTTCTCCATCTACCAGTGATATTTAACCCTTCGTTCCTCTAGGCTTGTCCCATGACTGCCCTGCTGTCTTTTCTTATCTTGACCCATGACAATTTGCTGACTCCTGTGTCTAATCATTTTTTATGATGCTTTGTTTAAACCTTCCATAAATGAAAAGCACTGGCTGCAGGGGGATGGGCGATTTGTGCTACCTCCTCTCCAGCCACCTCAAATATTATTATAAGTAATAATAATTTTCTCCAAATTATCATTTCTGACTCTGAGTCATTTCATGTGAGGGACTTCTAATCAGCGACAACTTTCAACAGCAGCTTTCTGTGGCAAGAACACAGAACAAGTAGTGTCCACTACAAGACATCTGTCCAGAATCTTTCAGTGGTTTCTCATCTGACCAAGAGGAAAAGCAAAAGGCCTTATAATTGCTTTCAGGGCCCTAGATTACCAAAATACCCAACAAGAACAACTTAGAGGAGGAAACGTTTATTTGGCTCATGGTTTCAGAGGTTCAGTCCATGGTTGTCTGGCTCCAAGGCAGAAACATCATGGTGGCAAGGTATAGCTGAGAACAGCTGCTCATCCCATGGCAGCCAGGTTGCTGAGAGAGAGAGGGAGAGAGGGAGAGAGGGAGGGAGGGAGGGAGGGAGAGAGAGAGAGAGAGAGAGAGAAAGAGAGAGAGAGAGAGAGGAGAGGGAGAAAGAGAGAGAAAGGGACTAGAGATGGATATGCTGCCTTGTCATAGCCCCTGAAACAACTTACCATAGCCTGAACCTCTGTGAACCAAAATAAAACTTTCCTCTCTGTAAGTTGTTTATCACTGATATTTTGTTACAGTAATGGAAGGGTGACCATCACAAGTCCCCTTCATAATAATTAGAATATTAAGTTATCTTAAATTTTATTATCTCAGGTTAAAGTAACTTTTCCTTTCTAATGCTCTTTATACTTTTTTCTCTACCTATCTTATGGCTTTTATTATTTCTACCTCACATTATTATTATTATTATTATTATTATTATTTGGATAATATTTTAGAATAATAAATGAAAAATATCCGTAAGTTACAATCTAAAAGTCTTTTATTTGAGGAGTCTTCACATTATTTTTACTTTAGCATTCATCTTTCATTTTCTACTAGACTACTATTTAGAGCTTTTTATTCCATTTTTACCCTGTTACCCTAATTTTCAAATTGGCAGTTGTGATCCGTTGATGAATTGTTACCCAGTTTAGAAGATCACAAACATTATTGTTTAATACCCTGATAGAATAGGTGACAAGGCTAACTGTTGTCATACATGAAAGTGTGTATTTGTATATTTATGTGTATGTGAACTGAGTTAAAACAGTTGTAGTTAATAAGCTTGAAACTAACAGTAGCTTCTCTGTGAGATTTGTAAAAGGACAAATGAATCTCCTGAAATGAATTTATAGAGAAAATTGTCCTGGAATTCTTATTAGAAAAGACGGGAAAGGTCCTACTTTTGCCATTTGTAAACTGTATGAATAATTTTTACCCAAATCCTTTTAACCATTTTGAAGTTCAGTATTCACATCTGCAGGGTAGCGTCAATAACTCAAGTGCAGGGTGATTGTAAGAATTAAACAGATAATACATGTGAAAACATTTTGTAAACTAAATCATGATACAAATCTCATTTTATTGATGTGTGATAATGTAATTTTGGTCATTTCCACTTAAGGGCATAGGATATGAGAGAAATACATAGTAATTATAACTTGTTTTTATGAATTATGAATCAGATTATATCAGAGTCTTCAGAAGTAAATATTCAAACTCTTGAAAAAAAGCCGAAAAGGGTAAAACTGACATGTAGTCTAGCCAATTAACATGTAGTCTAGTGTTGGTGGCAAATGATATCTATAGCCTTTATCTACCCAAATGCAGACAGTAATGAGTATTAGTCTTTTGGGCACTGAGAAAATAGCCAACTTAATTCCTTCTGTCTCTCCCTTTGTTTCTATTCTTACTTTCAGTCTCACTGAACACACATTTGTGCCATTGAGCTGTTATCTCGATTCCATGGGACAAAGTACTTTCCCAATTGCTTTTTTTTTTTTTTTTGGCGGTACCAAGGATTGAACCCAGGGTCATTCTACCTCCAGGCTACACCCCCAGCCCTATTTTTTAATCTTGATTTTGAAACAGGGTCTAAGTTGCGGAGGGCTTCACTAAGTAGCTGAGACTGGCCGCAAACCTGGATCCTCCGGTCTCAGCCTCCCAAGTACTGGGATTGCAAGCGTGCGCCACCACACCCGGCTTCCCAATTGCTTTTTTTTGCAGTACTGGGGATTGAACCCAGGGGCATTCTACCTCCAAGTTACACCCCCGGCCCTATTTTTTATCCTTTATTTTGAAACCGGGTCTCACGGAGTTGCTGAGGGCCTCACTAAGTAGTTGAGGCTGGCCGTGAACCTCCAGTCTCCGCTCCCCAAGTACTAGGATTACAAGCTTGCGCCACCACGCCTGGCTCCCAATTGCTTTTGAAAAGGCGTATGGGTACCAAATGCTGTCACAACATTCCCACAAAGTGAGCACTGCTTCCAGTTACACGCGAAGAAACAGGATCAGAGAGTAAGTCATTGACACAAGGCCACATAGCCACTAAAATATCTCAGCTCATTCTGGCTCCAAAGTCTATTCACTTTTTAGCATGTCATGGGGTCTCCCAGATCCATTCAATCACTCCTTCTGTCATCTATTCCTGTGAGACATTACTTTCAGTGTAATGCCACAAGTAGGGGAAAAAGATAACTGAAACCCAGAGTAAAAGAAAACGGGAAAGAAATAGGAAGTTAACCAAGTAAATAATAAAAACAGTAATAGCACCTAAAAGGTCTGGAGTATGTACATGTGTCAGATGCCATCCTATGAGCTTCTACACATATTCATTCATGTCCTTACCAGACTCTTAGAAGTAGGTTTAAAAAATTCTCAATTTAGGCCGGGCTTGGTGGCGCACGCTTGTAATCCCAGTACTTTGAGAGGCAGAGACTGAAGGATCCGGGTTTGTGGCCAGCCTCAGCTCTCTGTCTCTCTCTCTCTCTCCCTGTCTCTCTCTCTCTACTTAGTGAGGCCCTCCGCAACTTTGTGAGACCTGGTTTCAAAATAAAGTATAAAAAATAGGGTCGGGGGTGTAGCGCGGAGGTGGAACGCCCCTGGGTTCAATCCCGGTACCACACACACAAAAAAAATTCTCAATTTACATGCAAAGAAACTGAAGCACCGAGAGATTAAGCCACTTGCCCATGTTATCATTGCTAGTAAATGGCAAAGTTAACATGTAAAATGAGGCTACTACAAACAATTGGCTATATTTTTCCAGAAGCATGTTAAGAATTTTGATTATGTGAACCATTTTTAACAGATAAATGCTGCTGCTTTGTGAATGCAGTGAGACAGAACAGAGCATGTATTTGTGTGTTCTACAGATTTTTGGCACAGATTATGTTGCTGAAAGAAGCAGTATTTAAGGGCAAATAGCTAGTTAACATTCTGTTAACATATTTTGAGTCTCCCAACAAGCATGAAATCATGTTTCCATGGTAACCAGTATAGGTCATTTAGAGAGCAGAGCGGAGCAGACAGAAGAATTAGAGGGCAAAGCCCTTAGTTTAAAATGATTTACTCCATTTTTCTTTTGCAAATTTACTCCCTTTGAAAGTATTGTGCTGCTAACTTGACCTCTTGACTTTCTGCAGACAACAGATTCCTGGAAACTCTTTGGACTTGAGTTGCAAATCCACAAGATCAATTCTGACTTTAAGAAGAGGTCTGGGTTGAAGCTATGATCTTGCTTCACTGGGGCGAATTACAGTATCCTGGCTGTTTAATTTTAAACATCTTCATGTTGTCTTTCAAGTATTATGTCTTTCTGATTTAAGGGGGAGCAGGAGAGAAATGAAATGGGAAATAGAAGCTATCTAGAAAATCAGGTCCGGGCAGAATCTACCGACCTTCCTCCCTCTCAGTGAGGGACCCTCATTCAGATAAGAAACAACACCTCCCTCCTCCTGACGTTTATATATGGGTCAGTCCAATACTGCTCCTGGAAGGTGGGGTAGGTATAGTATTGCTTATCAATTAACAGATGTGACTTAAAGAATATTTCAGATGGTTCTTAGCTTACTGATTGAGGGGAAAAAAAAAACATTGCAGATACTAACTGAAACCCTTTTTAAAAATCATTAGGGATAAGTGGTTATTGACGTGTCCAGTACAAGGCCTTACACTCTTCTTGTCCTCAACTGAAGTGTCGGTGCTAAAAGCCAGCCCAAGGTAGACGAGGCTTAGGAAGGCAAGATGAAATGAGAGGATGGACCAGACTTCTCTACAACCTTCCCCCAGAGTCCAGGTTCAAGGGAAAAGCCATCCCTGAAGCCTGGGCTCATTCCTCTCCCTCCTCCTTCCTCCCACATGTTTTACAGCTGTGGTGGCTGGGGAGATGTGCCAGCTTCAGCTCTTGGCTGATCATGTAATGCCTCTAACTTCTCTCTTCCCTCCTCAGTTTACAAAGAGAGTACCACCTTGTATGCCAGTGGTATTTTTATTCTGCCATTTATAAACTCTCTCCCCGAGGCTGCCCAGGCTTCTAACTGATGACTTTCTAGGGGAATTTATTTATGACTGCTCACATTGCAAGTGACCACACTGCAGATCATTCACACCATGACCATAGCTCCCTGCTCTTGACAAGGGGTCGAGCCTTCTCTAATATTTTTCTTCTCTCGTGTTCAAATACTGGACCTGTTTTTAGTCATTTGAGTTATATGGCCTTCTGACACAAGTCCCAGATCACTCGAAAGAGTAAAACAGAATGCTTCCTTCATTCCCCATTCTTTATCCACTCATTCAACAAAAATAGGTTGAGAAACCTCTCTGTGCCAGAGAACTAAAGTTAATAGCCAAACTGGCCATAGTGGTGCACGCCTGTAATCCCAGAACTTGGGGGGTTGATACAGGGGGATTGCAGGTTGGAGGTCAGCCTCAGCAATTTAGCAAGGCCCTCAGCAACTTAGTGAGATCCTGTTTCAAAATAAAAAATAAAATAGGCCTGGAAGTGTAGTTCAGAGGTAGAACACCTCTGGGTTCAATCCCCAGCCCCCCGCAAAAAAGCTAGTGCCAATTTATTATTTATTATGTGCTATGGAATATATAAATAATGTATTATTTTATTTAATCTTCATGAAAGTCCTATGAAGTTCTGTTATGATGTTCATTATATAGATAAAGAAGCATAAAGAGTTTTAAGTCATTTCACTAAAACCATATAGCTAATAAGGAGTATAGGTTGAATATGAATCCAGAGAGGGTGGATCTGGGGTCAAACTGCCTGGATTCTATGCCTATCTCTTAAATGCTATACAGTCCAGGTCCTTTCTAGAAAGAGCTTACAGCACAATATAAGATAATTGATGCCTTAAGTGTGATTTGTGATTTCAAATATCTACTAGAAATCAGCCAGTAATCTAGTAAGGTATGTGTCTATCAGCTAAGCCTTAACTCAGAGTTGTGTTTAAGTTGCATTCATCAGAGGAAACAAAGATCATTATTTTGCAGACAGGGGTGGTCTTGTAATATTTTTCCTTGGGATTAATAGAATGGCAGAGTGTGAGTCATAGTTGCTAATATACATCCTTCTCCCTCAGTTTCCTACTCACTCACTCTTAACGGAAATGCTTTATGATTTTTCATTGAATGTAGTTTACTGTGCTCATTATCCTACTCGAAAAACTATGTGTACCAAATTCACAAAGAGGACGAAGTAGTAGTGTCCCAGGCAGGTGTCCTGCAAAGAACTCTGCAAGCTGGCTAGGAGTGTCCTCGTTTATTATCAAAGTCTCACTGTCTTCTTCATGGTCTACTATAGCTCTTCATCCCCCGCGAGCACTGTGCTCTTGGGTGTGGGACACATGCTCCTTTCATTGGTATTGCTGCTATACTGCCCAGCAGAGGAGACAGGAGATAAAGTACCGATAGGCCGCCTCTCCGGGTCTGTATTTGCAGATAGAGGTAAGCCAGAGTAAGCAGGCCCTCGACTCAGGGTGGATGCCAGTTTGAAGATCTTTGCAACCCTGTGGCCTTAACATGTTGAGAAATGCTGAACTTGAATTGTGAACGGGAGCAATGATGCTGGAGCAGAGAGTGGTTTGGGGATATTTCAAAGGTAGATTCTGCATCTGGGTTGCAGTTAACTCTGAGTATGGATGAATCCATGTGTGGAGAAGGGCAGCCTTCTTTCTTCTAGATTAAACGGGGCACAGCATTTGCTACAGAACTACCCCTTATGAACCAGCTGCGTGGCAACATAAAAGGATAAAACTGAAAACGTTTAACAGTTTTGTTTTTCTTTTGGTGTGTGTGTGTGTGTGTGTGTGTGTGTGTGTGTGTGTGTGTGTTACTGGGGATTGAACCCAGGGTGGGGGTTCTACCGCTGAGCTATACTCCAGACCTATTTATTATTTTGAAACAGGGTCTTTCTAAGTCGTTGAGGCTGGCCTCGAACCTGTGATCCTCCTGTCTCAGCCTCCCAAGTACTGGGATTACAGGCATGTGCCACTGCATCAGGACATTTTTTTTCTTTTTCGTATAGTGATATCTCTAATTTCTTCCATTTCTGGTCATTTTTCACAGTATCATCAGAGCTCTTTCTAAAGATCTAATTGATCCTCTACTTCTTAAAGACTTCTAATGACTTCTTATTACACACTGCATGACATTCAAAAGTCTTTAGCATGTATTACAAGGCCCTGTACAATCAGGACCCATCAGGACTCTCCTGCCTAGATAAATCCCCTATTCCCTTTCTTCTCCTAGTCCCTTCCTACATTCTAAACATTCTACAGTCCAGCTACCTAGAATTTCAGAGATTGCCTGAAGACACCAGGTTGTTTAAATTCCCTATGACTTGGCTTATGCCATTCCCTGCTTAAAAGGACGTTTCCTCTCGGTCACTAAAACCCCACAATCCACTGCAGGTCCTACCTGGCCCTCTATTGGGGAACTTTCCAGAGAGAATGAGGAGCTTCCAGCATGGAACAGCCACAGTCCATTGCTCAAACATCTGATGGACTGCTTAGTACCTTAGAGAGTGTGCATTTGTTCATGTTTCCATTTCTGATTAGACTAAAAATTGTCCAGGTGAGTAATTTGGCTCTATTGCCAGGGTCTCCTATCACAATACAGAATGGCTAATAAATGGAAAATTAGTCTTACTTTCTGCCTTAGTTTTAGAACTTCTCATCCATGTAATGACCACGAACAACAACAACAAAAAGACTTTAAGGTAAACAGGTAAGAATGGTATATTTTATATACTATCTTTTCCAATCAAGGTTTACCTTCTCTGTCTAGAATTTTCCAGTTAATTCAATAATTCCCCCTTATGCATAGTTTCGCTTTCTGCAATCTGCTACCCAATAGACCATGGTCTGCAAATTTTACATGTTAAATTTCGGAACTAAGCAATCCAGACATTTTAAATTGTGTACCCTTCTGAGCAGCGTAATGGAATTTCGTGCTGTCCCATTCCATCCCAGTTGGGATGGGCATCATTCTTTTGTCGCACATTTTCATACTGTCTACACAACCTGCCTATTAGTCACTTGGTGACCACATCAGCTGCCGGATTGACTGTGGAGGCATCTCCGCGCTTGTATTCTAGCAACCTTTACATAGTAGCGTAACATTACATCATCAGACCTACATCATGCATCGCATCTTGTCATGTAGGCACTGCATCGTCCCATGTCATGCCAAGAAGAAGAAGAGGGAGAATACAGTTCAGGGAGATATTTTGTGCAAGGAGGAGAGAGAGAGACAGAGTGTGTGCATGAGCATATGTCACATACCTTTTATACTATTATAATTGTCCTATTTTATTATTAGTTATTGTTGTGAATCTCTTCCTGTGCCTAATTTATAAATTACATTTTTATCATAGGTGTGTATGTATAGGAAAAACATAGTGTATAGGGTTTGGTACTATCTGTGGCTTGGGGGCATCCCCTGGGGGTCTTGGAACATGCCCCCCATAGATAAGTCACCTACTGTAGTACCACTTCAAGAACTCATTTTCCTAGAGGTAGTTGAAGATAAAAGAAAGGGGGAAATCGAGGCATAAAGCAGCTTTTCTCTAATCTGTCAGTTCCAACTGGAGGCCATTTTCCAAGGTTTTGGCTCTTTCCACCCCCAGTCCCACTCAGAAAAGAACTTTCATGAACGAGTCTGTAGTTATGCTAAGGGAGGATTCATTTTAGATCAAGATTACCTTTGAGCAGTTGGCAGTTATAGTTGCTCACGTTCCCAACTGACCGTAATCGCAACCAGTCTCCTTTTGGATGGTAGCTTGCGTTTACGACTTCGAACAACTCATAGGGAGGGACCAGGACTTCCTTCTTGGGGGAGAAGTCTTGTACAGGGGTACCCAGGCAGGTAAGGATGGTAAATAGTGTTAGGCCCCCAAATTTCTCCGCCTCTTCTCTTAGGAGGGAGGCGGAGAGGAATTGGCCAAATCGAAGGGTGGCACCTACGTTGGCTTCAAAGTGGACATCCTTCATCCCATGATGCACCTCAAAGCAGAGAGTACCATTCTTCGTGATGGTCTCTTCCCTCAGCAGCTGGACTGCTGAGGTCAGGTAGTAGTGCAGATACTTGAAATGGAATGAATGCCTATACTGCTGCGGAGTCCTGGCAGCACTGGCCATGGCTCTAGAGAAGTCAGAGCGCACGTTGTCATTCAATGTGTAAACCAAGATGGCCACGGCGTGTGTGGTTGTCATGTTCTTGGGGACATCTTTTGCTTGGTTCAGCCACGTTAAGTGGGCTTTGTGCCACACCCTGGAGTAATTCCTATGGGCATCTAGTTCTTTCGTGAAGTAATCTCCTTTATTTAGCTCCTCCAGGACCTGTTGGCTACAGCCTTGGTACTGATCATCAAAGGACTCTGGCGTCAGGTCAAAGTCGATTTTATTTGCAACCTATAAATAAAAGTCTCAATTTTTAATTATTCAAAGCCCATGGCAAACATGGTAGCAGATTTGCTGTACTCTATAGAACTAAGTCTTCTCTTCAAAACCAATGTTTACGGACTAAAAATTTACTAAATTTAATAAAAATCACTACACTGCATCTGGTGTAATGATCCTCACGTCATTCCTAACCAGTGATCATGCTGGAGGTTTGACTTGGGTTTGATAATTATTACTGAAAGCTGAGAAAAATTCATCCCCTTTGGGAGGCACTAAACCTTCTAGTAACACTGAAATCACAGTGTTTTTGCATACTGAGTACTTGGGAAAAAAATAATAACCTTGTAGTTTAACTATACTTTTGGTTTCCTCCATTTTCCTTCATATTCTTTCCTTTTGTATTCTTTTCTGGATGTTATAAGGAATATCTCTATATTTCTTTCTTTTTTTTGGTACTGAGGATTGAACCCAGGGGTATTCTACCTCCGAATTCCACCCCCAGCCCTATTTTTTTATCCTTTATTCTGAAACAGGGTCTCACTAAGTTGCGAAGGGCCCTACTAAGTAGCTGAGGCTGGCTGCAAACCCGGATCCTCCGGTCTCCACCTCCCAAGTACTAGGATTACAAGCGTGCGCCACCATGCCCGGCTCTATATTTCTTTTATGAATGCCCAAGCCTGTATTAAATCTTTGAACTTTTGGATAAAAGCCTTAAGTAGTGTTGGATTACAGTATATAACAACCCTTTTGTCTATCCAGATGAGGAAAAATAACAACCCCATCCAGTCCAAAATGCCATTCTCCTTACTGAACTAGGCCATGTTAGAGCACACCTCTTTAGGTCTGATGGCAAGTGGGCTTCATTAAATTCCAGAACGAGGCAGGCTTGCCCACTCAGTTACAGGCAGTACTGGACTGAGGCCTCTCAGGTAAGAGTCCTATAATGGAGAATCAAGGAACTCGTATCTTCTGCTATCAGACTGGCTCCTGGGAGGAAGAGGAGCAGAGCCAAGCTCAGGTACCCAGTTATTCCTCCTAATGTTACCAGCGAGATAATTTGTCCACCTCTGGGGCAGAGAGAATGAAGGGTTGGGCAGTAGTTGGGGTGTGCCTAGGAAGGTCCCTCGTCTTGGAAACCAGGAGTGGGAGAAGACCTTCTTTTCTGATGGGTAGTCAACTGAATTTTACTTACTGACTTCTAGCAGCACGCTAAACTGAAATTTGAGACTTGAATAGAGGTTCCCTAAGTGCCCTCAGTCCATCATTTAGAGCCTTATTCGAATGATCTAAATTCAAATAGACACACTTCTTTCTTCACAAAGAAAGGCTGCTCTTTTAATAAACAGTACTCACTAAAAGATAAGATTCCATCCAAATGACAAGCCTGTTGGGACTGGAACTCAAAAACATATCATTTGGTATTTTTCCTATGTGACTTGGTGCATTGTAATTTTATGTCATATTGGGCTGTAGAGTGACAGGAAAATACATGCACACCACTCTTGGTGCCCTTCCCACCATGTCCCTCTTCCCTCCCTCCCCCTCCCAGTTCATGTCTCTGAGATTGGAATTGGTGATTTTGTGAACATTCGTAGCATTATTTCAATTGTGACATTCTATGTGACTTATGATGAGATGTCATCTAGTCGTGTGTAAATTAGAGCAAATTTTCAGACTGATTAATTTTAACCAGTAATTCTTTAGAGCAGACTTACAAATAGGTCTACGGAATCTATTGAAGCCAAGCCAAACCAAATCAATAATATTGCGTTCTGTCAAATCTCATGGCGAGCTCCAAAACTCTGTTAATGTATTACTAGAGCTCAAATATGTACTCTGTCACTCTTGATTTTAGGTTATTTTCAACATTTAGATCTCAAATTGGGAGACTTATATAACTTGAGTTGGCCTGCATGGTACATTTTAAAGCCACATAGACTCAGTTTATTTTGCATGATTTGTCTTGTGGAAGCGATAATTTAATTATTATGAAGAATCAAGAAAGTCACTGTATGCCAATAGCTTTCATAATGCCAAATTTATAAACTATAAGGAATTTGTAATTTTTAATAATTGTTTTCAACAAGTTTTACTCACATTATTTACTAAAATGACTGCAGGAAATAAGACCCCAAGTGCCTAAGGCTTGGGTCACTTAGAGGCTGTCTCCAGGCTCATGTCCCTTTGGAGTTCCGGCCTCAGAGGGATGGGGTCCTCAGCTACACCTACCTCCGCGCTTGCCGGGGGTGTCTGCAGGCCACAGAGCAGCAGCAGGACGGGCAGCCGCCCTCCTCGGACCCAGAGCCTCATCACCCGGTGCACAGTCGTCCCGGGAAGGATCCTCTTGCGTCTACTGATCAATGGACAGCAGTCGATTCTGTAAAAAGTACTTTGTCCTTGCAGTGTCATCCCCAGATGCGTCCTCCAAGTTCTCTTCTGGGGTTTTCTTTGAGCGAATCTCAACAGGAACCTTCTTCGCTCCTGTCTGAGCTGAGACTTCTGCTGACCACCGACAACTAACAGTTTTCCAGAGGGGAGAAACCAGCTTGCTTGCAAAGATGAAATCTCTGAACTAGCCAGATGTGTGTGTGTGTGTGTGTGTGTGTGTGTGTGTGTGTGTGTATGCCAAATAAGGATTTCCAAAGTGAAATCAAGTTAGTTTCCAATTAAAAAAAAAATCCCTGATATGGTCTGGATTCAGGGGAATGCCAGAGGCCAGGGAAGGGTCAGCCTCTGTAGCTCAGCTTTAAAATTTCCAGAGAGGCAGGAAGAGGCATGTTCGGTGCTGAGTTTGGGGCCAAATGGCGTTATCTTGAGCCTCAGGCTTCCACAGTGAATAATAAGATCAGCATGTGCAGGCCGGCTGGGAGATGCCATCGCAAGGAGGGCCACTGTCAGGATCATCTGGTGCAGCTGATAGACAGACACTGCGGGGACGGGCTGCTCCAGCGCAAAGTGCCTTTGAGGATTATTGGTAAGAAGGCTCTCTGCTGCTCTTCCAGGGCATATTTGAAACTCTCCACTTTAGAGATGATAGCTGTTGGCTTCTGAGCTTTCTCCCTATTTCTTCGGAAAACATCAGGTCCTCTATGCAGTCTATTCCAGTCCACAGGGAGTCCTAATGATTGTCCCAATTCTAACTGCCTATGCAGAGCTGACACAAATCCAAAGTAGGATCCAGCCTGCGACGTTAACCCAGCACAGGTGGTGCAGCAAACACGCGCTTTTAGGGCTTCCCCTTTCTAGTCTGAATGTCCTTCCTCTATTCTCAACCCTCAGGGCAGTAGTTTTTCTGGTGAATATTTTTCCTTTTATACCTCCTGATTCATTATTTAACTGTTAAGGGAAACTAAATCCTATTTTTGAAAATTCTGGCATTTTTTTTTAATCTATGTTTTCTGATGATCACAGCAAAACAGAAGTTCAGAATATCCAAGAAAGTATAAGGGAGGGAACAAAATTACCTAGAACCCAACACTTGGGAAAAGTCACTATTTAGATTTACATTTAGGTTTTACACACACACACAAACACACACACACACACACACACACACACACATGCTCTAGAACTGAAATAATATAGTAAGTCATTTTTTACATACTGCTTTCCCTTAATATTTTAATGTAAGCATGTGCCTACATAATTTCATACTTATTGAAACATAATTTTTTATGGTTGTACAATATCCTGATATCACATAGATTCTAGCATGCAATGAACTAGCATGGTGGACCCATGAACTGTACGGTTTCAGAAGCAAACTGATTAGTGCAGAGAATGTGGACTCTAGCGAAGGATATTCGGTTCAATTCCGGGCTCTCCTACTTCCTCAACATTCAACCTTGGGGAAGCTACTTGATCTACCTGTTCCTCAATTTCCTGTTGTGTTAAATGGTGATGATAACAGTATCTGCCTCCTTGAAGTGTTAATATGTTCATAACATTTAGAATTGCATGCATCACCTGGGGATTGTCCAACAAATAAAAACACTTTTCAGCCAGGTGTGGTGGTGCACACTTGTAATCCCAGTACTTAGGAGGCTGAGACAGGAGGATCGCAGGTCCGCAGCCAGCCTCAGCTACTTAGTGAGGCCCTCCGCAACTTAGTGAGACCTTGTTTCAAAACAAAGAATAAGCCAGGCGTGGTGGCGCATGCTTGTAATCCCAGTACTTGGGAGGCTGAGA
>PVJS01018179.1:0-35214 GCA_004027185.1 Glis glis | reverse complement strand
GGGGAGACCGCGGGGACAGGGATTGGGGACCCCGGGGGTAGTGCGGGGACCTGGGGTACGCGGGGACCACTGGGCAGGGATCGGGGACTTTGGGGGTGACGCGGGCACCTGGGGGAGGTGCGGATACCGTGGAGGGGGAAGAGATCAGGGACCTTAGTAGTCCTGGGGGGAGGCGACAACGGAACCGGGGGGATGACGCGGGGGCCGCGGAGATGGTGGCGCGGGGAACGCGGGCGGCGGCGGAGGCGACCCGGTCTCGTCCAGCGGCCAGCGTGGGCCGCCAGCGGCCGCACAGGGTCCGCGCGCCTTCTCGATCCCGGGGTGACCGGGACGCGGCCGCGCACCCACGCCAGAGCTTCCCGGGACTCGAGGCGCCTCCAGGCTGAGCATCCGCATCCTTGTCCTGCAGGTGGAGCTCTTGCCCGACAGAGACCCGGACAGCGACGGAACCAAGATTAGTGTGAGTGTCGCGGGCCGGAGGCAGGGGGCGCTGCCTGGGCGAGCAGCCGGCGGGCCCAGGCCGACACTGGCAGGGCCTGGGTTTTAGATGTAAAAGCCTTTAATTTGTTGTCCCAGAAAATGGCAGTTGTGAAAGCTCAGGATGAGAGACAGTTGTCCCTTTCTTACCTCATTAGGCATATAAAAATCGAAGCAACTTCTGAGTCCATAAATAAAATTGTTTTAATCATGTAAATATCTGCAAATTACAGCATCATTTTGCCATCCTGAGAGGTTGTCTTGCTCTTTGTAAGTGTAAGAGTGGAGGGCTGCAATGCTAATATGTATTCAAAATGATAGATACAGTATCCTTTATTAGAAAGTAACATAGTAACACAAAAATCTTCCAACAGAATTTTGAAATTGCAATGAAATAAAACAGCTCAATTTTTCAATGCATCTGAAATTCATGTAATGGATTTCTAACGCTGCTGCCCCAAATCATAAAACTATAAAACCAAAAGCAAATATCAGTCTGTAGCCATTAGTAGAGGAAGCCGACCTATTGAAAATATAAAAAAGAATACTTCTACACTGTTGGTTATTAGTTTTAATAATTGCGTATAAAATAAGAAGAAAACGAAAATCTCATCATTTTGTTATATCTCAAAGACAGCCATGCATAGTAACTTTATGTTAAGAATACTGCTTACCTTAACAAATAGCAAACAGCTTTTCACTACTAGAAATGAAAGCCATTTAATACAAAAGAAGGAAATCTGCGAGCTATTGTTGTTTTTAGAAATCTAAAAATCCAAGGATGTACGTGTAAAAAGAACATTTATTTTGAGGTTTTGACAATAGCATAGAGTGGTATCAGATTGGGGTTACATTATATCTAAAAGTGTAAACATAGATTGTATACAAAATTAAAATCTGTGCTCTAAATATGCAATCTCAACATGAAAGAAAAATAAAATATAAAACAAATTCCAACTTCTAGCTCATAAAATCACTGTCTTTTTAGAATATTTCCATTTTAATTTTCCTTATATCCCAGAAATTGTTGTTTTCATACAACAATTTGTTGTTGTTTTTTTTTTTTTTTCAGTACCAGGGATTGAACCCAGGGCGTTCTACCTCCGCGCTATACCCCCGGCCCTATTTTTTTATACTTTATTTTGAAACCGGGTCTCACGAAGTTGCGGAGGGCCTCACTAAGTAGAGAGAGAGAGAGAGAGAGAGCTGAGGCTGGCTGCAAACCCGGATCCTCCAGTCTCTGCCTCCCAAAGTACTGGGATTATAAGCGTGCGCCACCACGCCCAGCTGTTGTTTTCATGCCAAAAGAGCTCTATTGGTAAAAAAAAAAAATCAATTAACAGTGTTTTTCAGCCGGGTGTGGTGGCATGCGTTTGTAATCCTAGGACTTGGAAGGCTGAGACAGGAGGATCGCAGGTTCACTGCCAGCCTCAGCTACTTAGTGAGGCCCTCCGCAACTTAATGAGACCCTGTTTCAAAATAAAGAATTAAAAATAGGGCTGGGGGTATAGCTTGGAGGTAGAATGCCCTGGGTTCAATCCCCGGTACCGCAAAAAATAAATAAATAAATAAAATAAACAGTGTTTTTCACAAGTATTTGACTTTTTACATACACATATAAACAGATTGTTGGCTAACTATTCCTTTTTCATCCTTGACCATACCTTTAAATGCATTTAGATGGGTGTGTGGTTGGAGATATAATCATACATGCAACTGCTAATAGCATTAGTTATGTTGGTAGTTTATAAAACCCAGTGAGTTGAAAACTGAGGCAGAAGGAAATTTGTGCCCAATGTTCCCACTGTGTGACCTTGAACATCTGTCCTAAACCAGCAGTTTAGGACATAACCTTGGAATTCCTTTGGAAAGCTTTTATTAAACACTGATAAGGCTGCCCCTGGAAAGGCAGACTTAGCAGCTCTGCTTTAAGTCAAATGAGAGTTTTCACAGCTCCCAGATGACGCTCAGATGCAGCAGCATAGAGGATCACTGGCGCTAACCCGCCCAAGCCTCAGTCTACTCTGCTGTCAAATGGAATAATAATGACATAAACACTGACTGCTTCCAACTTTGTTAGGAAACTAAACCCAGAATAGATGTAGAACCAACTTCCATCATTTTATAATGTTAGTATACTCCAGGGAACTTTTGCATACACATAAATATATACTTATGGTAATGGACCAAATGTTGCAAACTACTTTCTATACACCTCTATCTATAAAAAAGCAGATGAATACTTCTCAGTCCTTCTAAATTATTTATGGCCATTTAAAAGTGCAATGGGTGTTAGCAGGATAAATATCTTTCTGTCTCCTCCTTTACTTCTTTTTTGTCTTTCAAAATCAACCAAATCCTTAAATCCTGAATGTCTTATTAAATCTATCATTCTGTCAATCATGAATAACTTATGATGTGTATCCAATCTAACTGTCCGATGTTACTTACATATAGCATATGTATTACATGTTATATATTTTATGTAACATATAGTTTAGATATATGCTCTTACTGTTAATCTGGAATAAAAATTTATTAGAAGCAATAAAAAAGCCAGTTTCAATTTGAAAGACCAAATCAGGAATCGATGGCAGCCCAAGTTCCTGTAAAGGCTTCCCACCTGTCCTCTGAGCCATGAGACTTCAGGTGACATGAATATGTGCCCCGAGCCCTGCCGCTCTGTAACTGTAGGCAAGACAGCATCAAACAATTGAGAAGAGAAATGTGAATATCCAGGTCTATTTTGACAGTACCTTTAGAAGTCATCCCAATGAGCTGGCCATGGTGGCATGTGCTTGTAATCCCAGTACTTGGGAGGCTGAGACAGGAGGATCCGGGTTCACGGCCAGCCTCAGCTACTTAGTGAGGCCCTCTGCAACTAAGTGAGACCCTGTTTCAAAATAAAGACTAAAAAATAGGACTGGAGGTGTAGCTCAGAGGTAGAATGCCCCTGGGTTCAATCCCCAGTATCGCAAAAAAAAAAAAAGAAGTCATCCCAATAAAGGGGATAAAAGTATATCCTCTCTTAAACGGGTTTGCGCAACGATACTCAAATCTTTGTGACCTCCCAGACTTGAGGAAGGTGGTTTGCAGCCCACAGGGAAGCAGGGCCGAGCTGGCCTCCTGGTCTATGCCTCATCCAGCGAGGTAACCAGGTAGAAGCCAGTCCCATGAGGAGGAGGGACAGCTGTGCTGTTGGAACCTGGCAGATGTGGATCTCATGGCCACTCTGGCTCCGGATGGATTGAACTAATTCTCCCTCCCAGTCTTTGACTACAGCTGCTACTAGAATAGGATAAATCAGCCCTTCCACGCTGATGGACTGGGAAAGCCCCTTGGCTGTGGCTGGGGCCACTCAGACCCCTTCATCTCCCAGCATCGGCAGCTCGGGATGAATAATGGGCGATGGGCGCACCATCATCTGATGCAGGACTTTATCTTTTTTTTTTTTTTACCTGCAATTTTTCAGACAGTGAAAGTCCAAGGCAATGACATCTCCCACAAGCTTCAGATTTCCAAGGTGAGGAAAAAGGACGAAGGTCTGTACGAGTGTAGGGTCACCGACGCCAATTACGGGGAGCTCCAGGAACACAAGGCCCAGGCCTACCTGAAGGTCAGTGCCAACAGCCACGCCCGCAGGATGCAGGCCTTCGAAGCCTCGCCCATGTGGCTGCAGGACACCAAGCCCCGCAAGAACGCCTCTGCCGCCGTCCCCAGCAGCGTCCACGGCCCCGCCAGCCAACGGGCGCACCCCACCTCCAGCCCGCAAGCGGTAGCCAAAGTCCCCAAACAAAGTCCACAATCAGGTATGGAAATCCATTTTGAGCCTTTCATTAACCACTCACAAACCCTCCGCAGGAAGGTCGGTGGAGTAGCATAGACAGGGTGAGACTACATGGTTTGGGGATGGGAGATCCATCCGGGTCGGTTGGAACAGGAGACAGGAGCCCCGGAGAGCGAGCGAGCCGGCTGGCCTGCTCAGAGGCTGCCTTTGCTGCATTAGCGCTGGCTGCTTCATATTCGGGAGATCCAAGAGCTGGACTTTTTTTTCCCTGTATTTACACATTATAAGAACAATAAATCATGTCCTGTTGGTCACATTATAAATGCATGTTCATTTTCTCTACAGATTTATGTATCGATAATGACCCAAATTAAGAGGCTTTCTCTTAATCAAAATGGAAATGAAAGAGAAACAGCCTATCTCCCACATCCTTAGCAACCCATAGCTTTAGGCAGGGCTGCTCGCAAGGGCTCCAGGCTTTGAAGGAGAAACTTGAGCTGCCTGTGATGATAAGGGAGGAGTGAGGGATGGAAGCCAGGGAACCTGGCGAGGAGCAGCTCCCACCCGTGCGCCTTGTGCCAGCGGACCTGAAGCGTGCGTTTCCCAAGTCAGCTGTGCAAGTTAAAGCTGTCCTGATGGGCATTGATTTATGCGATCCTCAGCCAGTGGAGGCCGGCTGCAGCCTCCCCCTGGGTGTACCATAGCAGTCTCTGGAGTGAGCATCCTCCTTCAGGACCCTGGCTGTCCTCAGGCTCTCTCTCAAGAGCAAAGGGAGCTCAAAAACATGTAACTTAGCGGGGCATGGTGGTGCACATCTGCAAGCCCAGTAGTTGGGAGGCTGAGACAAGAGGATTGCAGGTTTGAGGCCAGCCTCAGAAACTTAGCGAGGCCCTCAGCAACTTAGTGAGACCCTGGTTCAAAATAAAAAATAAAATGAGGCTGGGGTGTAGCTCAGAGGTAGAACATCCCTGCATTCCATCCCTAGTACCACAAAATAAATAAATAAAAACAAAACAAATCCCCCCCAAAAAACCATGTAATTTATGATCCTTTGAGTTTTTCCCTAAATTTATCATTAAAAGTTATTGATACAACTATTGGTAATAGATTTATATTGCTAACACTTAGGATCTCTTTATCTATTAAATTAAAAACTCTGATCACCTCATCGTAGGCGTACATATATAGTCTATGTACATATCTATATACATATACACACACACATCTTGGAAATCATCCTGATCAAATATATATATTGGATAGATACACATATAAAGGAATATATATAAGGAGATATATGAACATATGTGTAGAAATATATATATCTTTAATGGGATATATATATATATATAAATGTTTACATAAATATATCATTTTAAAAGCATTTTTCACAAGCAAGGATATACATAGATAATCCTTGCTTATGCAAAATGCTTTTAAAATAACGCATTCTGGTGTTGGGGTTGTAGCATCATGGTAAAGCACTTGTCAATTTGCACACGGCCCTGGGTTCCAGCCCCAGCGCCACAGTAAGTAAATAAACGATAGAAGACTGTATGGCAGTGTGGATCTCCTGTGGCACGCTCTGTCCTGGCGGGTGTGGTCTGTCACTGTTGGGCACTTGGCTCAGCGTCTCTGTGAGCTCGCCCTGCATCTCTGCCATCATGCCTGGGTCACGGCAGTCTACCAGTGTGATGAACAGATGGCTTAGCTTCTCTGACATCCAATTTGTGTGGCTTTGTCTTATTTTCCTCTATATCATCTCCTTTGTTTCCCAAATTAAAGGACAAATCCAGAGAGCTAATACTGGTTTTTATCAACAGAGCTAATAATGGCTTTCATTGTACATAAGGGCACACACACAAATTTGTATCTGTTAAAATGTTGTAGCCATTATTTGACAAAGACTTAAAGTCTTTGAAGGACTTGCCCTCCTCCTCCTTGACACTGTCAGAAGGAGCTAGACTCAACACGCAGAATTACAGGGTAGTCTCAACAAATTATTTACTATCTCATTAGTGAGAACTCTAAATCATGGAAATGCAATTATTAGCCTTCCTAGAATATTCCAAGCTAGAAATCATAAATCTGTTCTATGGGATAAAATCAAGCAGACTATCTATTCCAAATGGAAGATTCTAAGCACAGAATGAAATGTTCCATTTCTAAAATATTATCTTTGCTTTATGGGATTAAACAATGTACTCTAAAAATATCTATTTTATTTTAATATCTCTCAGCACTGTGATTGGAGCTAAATTATGAACTCTAAATATCTTAAACAATTTTCAAACAAAAATCACTTGTTCATTTCCAATCTCTCCACCAGCCTTGCTCTCAGGCACAAAGTTGTTGTTTTTCTAGAATTAATGGTACAAGGGATGTAGCAATTCTGTCTCATGGAAGCCTGTATTCATTAAAAAAGCCTTTTTCCAGTAAAGCTTGTCTGCTTATAGCAAAGATTAATCTGATATCTCAAAATATTTAATTTCTATTTTCCTACCAAATGGTACTGGGAAATGCTGTACGTACCCTTAGCCACATTCTCTAACTTCTGTTTCAGAACTGAATGTCCCAACCACCCATTTCATTTCTGTGTAAGTTTTATGCTTGCACAATTACTGGATATAAGGCAGGATCTGGGATGGATATTTATATGTTATATTCACAGTAATATCCACACCCAAGTTTATAATCTTGCTTTAGTTTTTCAAGTTATATCCAAATAAAGCTTATTTCAATACCCATGCTCATTCATTCATTCACTTATTCATTGACCATCCCTTCAAGGAACGTACAGGCCAGACACAGAGACATAAAAATGCAAGACACACTTCATCCCCTCAGGGGGTTATCTTTTAGCTTAGGGAAAAGCAAAATATTTGTAAATTCTAATCATTTTTTGTTCTAATAAAAGCAAGATATTGTAAAGTCACACAAATTAAAATCTTGCTTGTACAGCCCAAGGGCTATACTAGCCTTTTAGGACTTGATACAAGAAGGCAGGCATGACGGTGTAATATCCACCTGTGTTACACAAAACTAGTCTATTTGGCCTTTTATTTTTATCAGTCTTGGACTTCATTGACTAAATTATTTAAAGTGCTCAAGTCTTAACTCATCCTATTTTCCTGTCCAATAATGTCTGTGTCTCGATGCAGGAAAAAATTAGCTGAAAATAACTTCATATAAAATCTTCAAATTGTCAGACAATTTAACCCATTTCCCTAAAGCAAAAATGTACATGTTCATGAAGAAAGGAAAATGGAAAGGACACTCTATGGCCATGTGCACATTACAAGATGGAGAATGAACCATTAATTAATATGGCTACTCCTATTTTTCCCAGATATTTTTTCAAAAGTTAGTGAATATGTGACTCCCCCTTCTTGCATGAAACTGTTTTATCTTTATAATTTTTCACAAGTTAATTAAAAATTCTTAAGTTATTTTAATTCTATGTGGGGGGTGGGTACTAGGGATTGAACCCAAGGGCATTCTACCTCTGAGCTACACCCCCAGCCCTATTTTATATTTTCATTTGGAAACAGGGTCTCACTAAGTTGCTGAGAGTCTTGCTAAGTTGCTGAGGCTACCCTTGAACCTGTGATCCTCCTGTCTCAGCCTCCCAAGTACTGTTATTATAGGCATGGGCCACCATGCCTGGCTTCCATTTCTTAATATTTAGAACCAAAATAATGGAGAAAATGGTAAAGCAAATAGATAAAACTTGGCTTTTGCAATTTCTTACAAGTTTCTCATCTCCAGTTCTTTCAAACCCTCTCCAGTTTTGTGTCCCCATGACCAATGCTGTTCCTGTTAAACCCATGTCCCCCACCATCTGCCACTGGGGGGCGGCTGTATTTGTATACAAAGCTTAGAGAGAAAGTGCCAGAAAATCCAATGAGTGGAATCAACACATGGAGCTAGAAGTTAAAGCAGTACTCTAGACGTTCTGAGGGAAAGGACCCCGATTCTAGCTGGTTGAATCAGGGGTTGCTCTGGGAGAAAGGGCTCACAGGGCCAATGTGTACAAGCAAAGATGAGGAAGAAAGACTCTCAGAGAGCAGAATGGCCTCTGGTTAGCGGGCTGTGGAAGATCCCAGGATCTCTACCAGGATGAAGCTGCTTACTTCCCTCTCCACAGAGCGCTTGCAGACTTCCTCCAGCCCCCTCCGCTATCTCCCCAGACACCTAATGCACCAAGCCATCCTCTGCCTGTTTCTCCCTGCCTTGCCCGGTACCCCAGTCCTTTAGAAGCTAAAGTTCTCCTCCACCTACCACTTCCACTGGTCCTTCTTTTGTTCTAGTTCTCTTTTCTTCTACTGATCCTCCCAAACCACCTTACAAGCAGGCAAACAAAACTGGGAACCTGGCTTCCTGCTCCCTCCCCTCTCCATCCTGTTGGAGCCAGACCTCCTGAGTGTAGACCACTAGTGCCTCCCATGCCCCAGAAGGGGCATTGCGCTTGCTCTCCCCTGCTTCCCTGCACCTCCCTCCTGAGAAGTCTCTCTCCCCTCACCAGTCCCACTGCAAACGTTTTTCACATCCCTGGTTTCCTGAACTCCAATTACCACACCCTCTTGAACATCCTTCCGCATTTCGAGGCAGGGTGTGCACCCCATCACCCTTCTTGACATGTGTGCGTCTCGCTCTCCTGCTCAGGCTGCTGCCCTGTTTCCTAGCGCCCAGCACCCGCCCTCTCCTCAGTTTCTCTGGATGTCACTCTCTCCCCAATCTCAACATCTTTATCTTGTCCATTCCTCCGATTTTGACTGTGAACTTTTCCTTAGGAAATTCTCCCATTCATATTTCTACTTTTAGCTTTTTTCTGGAGATTCAGACTAGAGTTCAAGATTGTCCCCTAAAGATCTCCACGTGTGTGTCCTACCAGCCCTGTGACAGAGGAGAGATGGCTGCACACTTGCTGAGCTCTACCCCTTGGGAGGTGGAGCCTGTTCTCCCCTGGAGCTTGGACTTGCCTGTGACCACTTCCACCACAGGAGCGATGCGCTGCCAAAGGAGACTGGCGACTTCTGCCGTGTCCTCCCAGAAGCCAGCCGCCATCTAAGAAGTGCAGCTACCTTGTGCCCACCTTACTGAGTGAAGCCCCAGGCTAGGCAGGTTACATGGCAGAGAGGAAACCACCTTAGCCTCCAGCCTCCCCAGCCTTCATCTCCCCTTGGCTTCTGCTGCAGCCTGGTCGCACAGGACTACACACAGAACAGCCATGGAGAATGGTCAGTTTTCCATTCACGGACCCCGGATACTAGGATGGTTTGTTTCATAGCAATAGATACCCAGATCAGACACCCAAAACTCAAATATTCAGAACTGAATTTATGACCCCAACTTTCTCACCAAAAAGAAGTGTCAATCCTCCTGTGTTCCCAAACTTTCAATACCACCGTTACAATCACAGCTCTTGCGGAGTCTTGAAATTGTTCTTGTCTCTTCCTCTGCCAGTTGCCACCCTGACTTAGTGGTTCCATCCTCTTAATTCTCTTCCCCAAACATCCTTGATAACCTGAATGTTTTCAGCTTTGCTTGACTGTACTCCTCCTCAGCACACGCCCCCTTCGCTTCCTTATCCCCTCTGCTCCTAACAGTGCACCTGTTTCAGCCCCAGGACAATGACCCGTCACACCAGCATGTGTACGAAAGGGTCACCATTCCCAGAGGACCACCACTAGTTGTCACGGTCAAATTCCCAGCCCTGTTTCTTGGGAATTCCTCATCCTCACCCGTACTCTTCCTACTTGGTATCTCCCCAGTGTTTTCAGACACTCCCTTCCCACTGTGCTGCTGTGTTCTCCATCTGGGTCTTTCCCCATTATCTGAGTCCTTACACAAATGCAAATCACCTTAGATTTCTCCCGTTTCCTCAGTCATAGGGAGCCTAGTCCATCCGGCCGCCTGCCACAATCGTCCACGTGTCCTGTGCAGTCCTTGTCCTGTATTGTAGTCATTGCCTCTTCCCAGTGCTCTGAACCTCACATTCCAGGAAATCTCTCAGTCTCAGGCAAACCAGGACAGCTATTACTCTGTGTGTATGTATGTGTGTTTGTGTGTGAGTATGTGTGAGTGTGTGTGTGTGTTTGTGTGCGCGCGCGTGCGCACATGCATGTGCACACACGTGATGCCTCAAAAGACGTTTTTAGAGACTTCCCTCTGGCTGTTACTTCTGCCAGTGTTGAGATGGACTTTTGTAAAGTTACTCTGTCCCTCCAGTGATCAACAGACGGTATTTGTAAGGAACTGGCCGTGGTCCCGGCGGTAGCTAGGTCTCCACATGTGTAGTCTATCATGGCTCCGCAGGAAGGCTGATTCTCTGAACTCCAAAATAGGATTCTTGTGTTTTTGCCACGGTGTGAACCTGACTGTTGAGAGGCAGCTGCTGCTCCAGCTGCCGGAAGCCAGGAGCTCACCGGAGAGCTTCTGCCGCCAGGAAGCATGGCCGCTTTCCAAAAGCGGCCAGACCCAGCAGAAATTATCTTAAACCAGAACTTCAAAGCTTTTGGGAAGAGGAAGCAGGGAGGCTGAGGGTCTCAGCAGGAGACCTGATTTCCTGATTGAATATGCAAGTAAACTTGCACTGCTTTGAGGTAGAGTGCCAGTAGTATAATTCATACCTTACTATTGATTTGGGCTTAAATGAGCCAACTTGGCTGCCTACACAGGATAAATTAATCTGATCATTGTAATTCTATCAGTTAAATGGCCACTATGTAAATCAAGTGTCTGTGAATAAGATGAAAAGCAGATTTGAGGCAATGGCTTGGGTAACACAGGCCAAGGAATCTACTAGGGCTATGTCTGAACCAGAGATATGTAGCTTAAGAGTCTCTACTGGTTAAATTCTGCAGCAAAGCAGGTTGAACTTGGTTTGTTGGAATTCAGCCACTGCCTGGGCTGTATAAACAAGGCCCTCCTGTGGGCTGGGGGCTTCTCCACTCGCGAAGATAACCGGTTGCCAGATCCTCTGCGGTGAGGAGGCATGAGGTCGAGTTTCCCAATGTCCTGAGCTCCTGCCTCTGGACTTCAGGCTCCTCCTGATTTCAGGAAGCCACATAGGTGACCAAGGTCAGGAAGCTGCTGGGCAAAGTAACACACACCTAAAAGAGAAAGGAAGGGTGGGCTCCTGCTCCGAGGCCCAGTCCTGCTGCTGAGAGCCGTAATGTGACATACGTGTGTGGCTCTCACCTGGGAAGAGGCTCTGGAGTCCTCCTGCCTGTGGCTCCAGCGCAGGCAACGTGTGAGGAGTGCACGGAGTGAGGAGGAAGACGTCCATGCCTCTGCTCATCACACAGACCTGTGCGTCTGTGTCCTCACTCCTTAAATGGTAACTATAGTAAGATCCTCAGAGTTTTAAGAATGATATATGAAATTACATATATTTAAGACTTGGCACGTACTAATCCCTTAATAAGTGATAACTAGTTACCATATTAGTATGGCTATTACTGCCTCTGCCTGTATGTTTTTGTTACTATGGGCAACGAAAAGATGAGTGGACAGCTGTCTGTCCTTATCTGTAGCGGGCGTTGCAAGACGCCCAGTGGATGCCGAAACTGCAGGCAGTCTGACTCCTATAGATGCTATTTTTTCCTCTGTGCACATACTGATATAAAGATTAATTTATAAATTAGCCATAGGAAAAGATTAAAAAAATAAATAAATAATCACAAAATTAGAACAATTATACTGTAATGAAACTGATATGAAGGTGATCCCTCTCTTTTGAAAGTGTCAAGACAAATATTAAATTTTTCACAAAGCAGTTGAGCTCAGGTAACTGAAATGGAGGAAAGGAACTATAGGTAAGAGAGGTACAGTAATTGGTCTCTTCTACCTGGTTCTCCTCCACATATGTTTTCTTTCTTGACTTGGCCTGGTGGTGAGCCAGGGCAGGGAGGTTGGGTCTTTCCCTGGCTTATGTCTTACTGTTTACAATCCCAGAGTGTCTTGTGTTTCTTTGGTCCCAATGTCACTAATTTATGATTTTTATCTATATTAACCATAACATATTAGCCACCAGTGATCTTGCCCAAGGCCATGACTAGATCCTTATTTTAAAACAATAACATTCCAAAGGATTTTTGTGAATTTGACCTGAACAAACAACATGTATGTGGATGAGATAATTTTATGAATTCCATCATATTAATTAAATCCAAGCTTTCGAAAAAGACCCTCTGAACTGTTTGTCACAAAGTGATTAGAGATCCGTCTAATGTGGAAATGTGCAGAAGTGAAAGTGTTTTAAAAGACTTGGAAAGAGAATAAAATGAGAGTAGAAACCAATCATAAAAAGCCATCGTTTGTGGTACCAGATTAATATAGATTTGATTCCCAGATTCACTACCTACAAGCTTGTCACTCTGAATGAATTGCCCACAAAAAAGTCTTTATTTGTAAAACTGATGCAGTAATAGTTATCTCCCAAGGTCATTTCTAGCTGTAAGCAAGATAATGGATTTTAAACATCTAGCGAAGTACACAAACCTCGTCTGCGTGAGAGCTCCGCGACTGCTCACTCTCCTTTCTGACTATGGAATATGAAAATATATCATTACATAACCATGACTTAACAGGATAATGAAGAACAGAAATGTGAACAGAGACTAAAGATTCGAAAGTTCTGAAATTATACAAAATAAGGTAACATCTGATGAATTTAAAATACAATTAGGGAAGGAATTGTTTATTTAAAAGAGGCAAAAGGGAAACTTGGTACCACAATTTATGATATATATACAAATGAACTCAGATTACAGAGCTAAGCAGGAAAGAAAAATCAAATATAGGAAAATTAGCATACAATACAGGTTGAAGGCTTTGAAAGTTTGAAGTTAGAGAATAACTTACAAATGAAAATAGCATCTTACTGTAACTTAAGACATTCGTGTAATTAAATTTAATGAAAAAGTGAACCACTAGACAAGGAAGCATTGTGTCTAAAACATAGGCAGAAAACTAAACAGGTCAATACTTTCCACTGCTATGATTATATAATCTACTCCCCATCATTTAAGGGTAATAAAAGTGATCATGTCATAGGAATAAAAACAAGATAAATATAAAAACTCATGTCAATCTTCTACATAACAGGGATCCTTAAATAGACAAAATTGAGGGTATCATAGAGAATCCTCAATAGTAGCAACAAGAAAAAGACAAAATATATACTCTCTGTTTGAAAAGGATAATAAATTGTATAAATGTGAAGCCCACTAAGATAGCTCCTTGAGAGAATCCAGGCTGAGAAATTAGTACACATGGCATCGTATGGACAGTTAGCCTCCACATTGTAATTATGTCCGGTTTTTCAGAAGTATTTCTAGATTTGATGCAGGTCCAGTCACAATCCTTGGTAATTTTTCTAAAACTTGACAGATATACTCATGGCAACAAGCATCTCTAAGCTGCCGTGAGCCAGGCATCTGCCACATCACTCTTGCCAGGCCTGGGCTGATATTTCCCTTCTCAAGGAACATTTGTCCAGAAAGGTCGGCGACAGGGCTTTATGTAGTTCTGCCCGGGTGCCCTGAGACCACACTTCTGAGAGGAGGATGTTCCAGACAGATCAGCTGTGAGTCAGACATGGACTCAGGACAGCGATGCTTGTCATCGAGGTTTTCATGTGACTGGAAACTCACACGGGGCTAAGACCAGAGACGTGACCTAAGTTATGAACATGGAATGGTATTAGGGAAGACTCAATACATAATGTAACATGGCAAAGTAGAGCGTACAAAGCCTTTAAGGGGAACCAGATAGCATTTAAAACTCTACATCAATCTGAGCTATGAGCATAGAAAACTAACAAGAAAAAGTATAGGAAAATGTACAGAGGATCAGTTATGTTTTTTAATTTTTTAGTTTGCATGTATACCCATTTATAGAATGATAATTCCTTACTTTGTTATAAGAAAAGAAGAAAATTTAACATTTAAAGTTTACCAGGTTTAAAAATGGCAGGCATGGTTCTCATGGTAGCTGAAAAGAGGTGAAGTAAAAGAGTGGTAGCCGGGCATGGTGGCGCATGCTTGTAATCCCAGTACTTGGGAGGCTGAGACAGGAGAATCCCAGGTTTGTGGCCAGCCTCAGCTACTTAGTGAGGCCCTCCACAACTTAGTGAGACCCTGTTTCAAAATAAAGAATAAAAAATAGGGCTGGAGGTGTAGCTCAGAGGTAGAATGCCCCTGGGTTCAATTCCCAGTGCCGCAAAAAAAAAAAAAAGAGTGGTGTCCTGTGATTACAGAGGTCATGACAGAATAAAAAATACACGCGTGTGTGTACACATACACGCTCACAAGAATTCACAGAAGTGTGTATATAAAGCACTATTACGAAAGTGGTACATTCAGAAATTGCTTACAGTATTGAAATTGTAGACATACATACATATATATATACATATATATATATATATATATATATATATATGTATGTATATGTATATGTATATGTCTGTGTGTAGATATCTTGTTTTCTGGGTCCTGGATGGAGAATCTATCAAATCATTCTTTTTGTTTTTCTAAACAGACAGGTGTGGTCTTGATGAATTGATACTGATTAAATAAGTTCAGTGCACGTCACATCCATGAATAGAATATCATGCAACCATCTGTCTTGGTGACATGACTCATCCAACCCCGATTCAAAAGGAGATTAGGGTGATGAGCAGCCCATCATCACTGGGCTACCAGGGGAAATCAATACATGGGAAGATTTATAAATAATGAGCATTTTTACTCAATGTGACTGCTTCAGAAAAGACTATGGGAGAGCACTTTTTCATGAATTCAGAATCCTGTCTGCATAAAACAGACCCAATGTAGGTGAAACTCTTAGTGCTTGAATTAAAGCAGATTGTAAAGCCAGGAGTTAAAATTTCTCATTCCATGGAGCTGGCAACTCTGGAGCAATTGAGAAAATAAAGAAAGATGAAATTCAATTAAGCAATTCTATCTTCACAGTCACAAACATGTTAATGGTGACTAAATGATGCCGGCAGATAGTCCACATTTCAAAGGAGAAGGCGTCAGCCGTTGTGTGGTGACAGGGTCCAGCAGGAGACCAATTTGTCTCTTGACTTATTTAGATGTTTTATATTACAGACACATCCTTAGCAGCATCTTCTTTGGCCATTTGTAAGATATTTTATTAAACAAATTCATATTCTATGAAGGCAATTTCTTCACTTCCAGTGTTGTAAATAATGAATTTGAAAAATGCTACATAGAGGAAGCAGTAGAATCACAAAAACACACATGCGCGCGCACGCGCGCGTGCACGCACACACACACACACACACACACACACACTTTAAAATTGAAAAACAAGTTCTATCTCAAACTATTTGAAAACAGTATAAAGGATCTGAAGATATGAATTCTGCCTCGATACTTTTTGTGCCTTACACTCTGCTTACCATAGTATTAGGGTAAAATCAATCTTGAGGGATTGAAGAATTAGGTTTTAGTTTATGTGTAATGCAAAATGCTTATGAGGATAATACCATTGCTAAGAATATACATGAATTTTTATGCGGTTTGGTGAATCTGTAAGAAAACAACCCTAAACCGTGAGTCATAATGGTCGCAGGAAGTTGGGAGATAGCTCTTGGACCAACTGCATTACATACTCAATGACCGCAGCAATGTCAGTTCATTTGGTAACAAATTGTCTAGGAAATTCATTGAGAAGCCCCTGGTAGCAGCTTACTCCTATCCTTTGACTTAAATATCTTGATAAATATATGGATGGATTAAAACTGCTTCAAATATCTCTGATTTCTGAATTCTGATAGCAAAGAAAATAATTTCTGATGTGAAGATAACATAAAGCATTCTAATTCTGGAAATTTTGAAATAGATTAAGGAAAGGGGCAAAACCATTAGCTCAAAGTTAAAAAGTATACGGGCAAAATCTCAAGACATTTCCTTAGGTTAAAATAAGTGTGTTTTCTGAGGTCATGTGGTTGATGATTTGGATGCACTATTGGTGTAGGTCCTCAAATAATTTGTTCTTCAAAATCAACAAAAATTAACTTTTTAAAATTAGTTTTTTAATGTAGGCAAGTTACTATCCTTGTAAGTTATGGTGATATCTTTAATTTTCAACGTGTATTAGAAGAGTTGTGGGAACTGAACTGCACATTCGCAGCAAAGTTCCTTTCCTTCCCTTTCTTTTCTTTCTGTTTTTTCACTCTGAATCCTTCAGTTGCTATTTCTCTAAAAATAAGCAACATTTTCCCTTCTTTGCTGAGGAATTTGTCCCTGATGGCATTGGAGATGGGGTCTCCAACATGGAAAAAGTGTGGGTGAGAAGTGATGTTCTTTATTTCACCAACTGTTCAAATATTCAGTGAAACCGACCCCATCCCCTCCACAATAGGAGTAATTAAAGTGCATCTCTATGGCCTCTTCACTCAGTGTTCAAAAACTTCAGCCGAGGTGCACCTTGTAGTGGCTTCCCAGGTCGAGTATCTGTCCCTGATGCCTGGGGAGGTGTCCGGGAGCACTGTCCTTGCAGGAGGCCACCGTGGTGCCAGTTGTCTTCATTTCCTCCATTTCATTCCCCAAATTGAATGTGCTCACTTAAGCCCTTAGCCAGACTTGACACGGCTTACCATTTCAGTGCAACGAAATCACGTGTGTGCAATTTCCAATATGAAATTTGTGATTATTCAACATCTAGGTTAGTATCTACCTTTACATTTTGAATACGAAGTTTGGTAGTTAACAATGAAAGGACACAAGCAGAAAGCATATTTAAGCCCGATGAGCAAATAGTTTCAAGCATGCTAGCAGCATTTATTTATATGTCAATAAATGTAGCACTAATTATAAATCATTCTTATTTGTGCATTAAAGCAGTTAAGCTTCCTTCTTGGAAGACATTCTGTTTTTCCACCAAATTATATTGTCCTCTCTTCCGTTTTGTCAAAGCCACTCATATTTCCCTGTGAGGCATGGAGAAGGTGTGGAGTTTCAGGTATGAAGAATTGCGAGATGAAATTATGACCCAGGTCAATGTGTAGCGTCTCAGTTCTGGAGTCAGACAGAAGCTGGGCTGGAGTCCAGCTGAACTCCCTCCCTTAGTCACTGAGCAGCGTGAACAGGTGACAGGACTCTCAGGGCCTCAGTTCCCATCAGCAACCTCATGGGCTCATAGCCGTTGTGGAGAGACAATCAGCGGTCAGACATTAGTTGCTTCTTTCCTAATGATCATCCAGTTTGTGGGGAGTTATGGGGAGACGCTGTGGTCTTGGGAGGCAGGAGGCAACATCGCTCACTTGTGTTCACTCCTCAGCAACTGCAGAAGGTAGACAGATGCCCTAAAAGGTCACAGTGACTGGCTGTAGGCAAAGTCTTTGGAACATTCCCTGGTGAATGGACATCACCCCCGTGCCTGTCATCTAGATGGTGTGTTCATGAGCAACTGCACTGTCCCTCAGCTACAGCAAGAAGCCTCCTAACTAGAATAGAGCTTTAAATGTGCTGACGAAAGGAAAGCAAGAAAGGAAATTGAAACAGCTCCTCTGACATGCCCGGCACAATAGAATCAGCGATTTATGTATTAGGTCAAAATAAAGCACATTTCCTTTTAAAAATGGATTTCTGGAAGGAATGGGCTCTGGACCTTTAAGAATTCTAATAAAAAGATATTCTTCTCAAAAAATTATAGGATAAAATCATCCTATTATTTGACCTTTCCCCTTCAATAACGATTTAGTATGTGCAAACCTGAATAAAAATCGCATTAAAAGCCAGCTCAAATTTTCTCACACAGCTATTTCCATTTCTTAAAGCTGGCATCTGTAATAAAAGAAAAGTGAGTCCAAGGGCCCTGTGTGCTCTGGGAGCTGTAATGGACACTCAGTCTTTCATACACTGAACCTCTTCACAGATTAAAAAAAAAAATTATCAGACTGCTGCTGCTTTGGGATTGGGGGGATTCCAGTTTTAGGTTTGTCCATGTAATGAGCATCTCTAATAGTCACTTTTAAAAATAAAGATTTTGGAGTCAGACTCCGGAGCCACACAGGGAGAGAAGGTGGTTCCGTTCTTTTCTTCGTGCCTCTTTTGCTTCTACTAGATACTCAAACAAGAAAGCAAAGAGAAGAGGCCTTTGAGAATCAGTCCGGAAGCTGCAGACAGACTCCCCGAATGGGGACTGTTTTGTTCACATAGGAAACAAATGCGTGAGAAAATCCACGAAACCAAGAGAAAGCGAGTATTTGAGGCGCTGGTAGAGTTGACAGGAGATCAGTGGTTGGTGGTTGTCTCAATTGTCCCTTGACTATTTGAACTGAATACTTGCCTCCTTGTCTGGTGATGTTTCCTGGTAGCCAAGAGCCCTGATTTGTATGACCTTCATGCCTCTAACTGGTGATAGTACTTTGAACAGTCAACTTAGTCTCTCTTAGTCCCAGGCTGTTAAGTTTGAATCGAAAGCTTGGAGAAAAGAAGTTAGAAAGAAGAGGGACACATCACAATAACGGTGGACCCACGACTCACTCCAACACTCAAGTGAATTCAGAGGAACCTCTAAGCTCTGAAAGTCTGTTTAATTGGAAAGTTCAAAATGTTGTTATAAGACATTGGGTATATTATTAATATAAAGAAAAAAGCATACTTATTATTAGCCTCTAGGAAAACTAGGACACTTGGTGGTATTTCCATATCCCACATGTGTTCAGAGTTAGGGAAAATTAAATTTTATAAGAAAAAGGTTTTTCTCCCAGAGATGTTATAGCCAGCTCCTTTATTCTGAAAGGGTTGATATTCATTCCAATAGCAATGACGTATCAGATAGAGCACTGTGCTTGCCCCGGGGAGTTTCAGAAGGAAGCCGTCCATGCTCCCTGCAGACCTGACCATGTGGTTTCATTTCTGTATCTGTGCTTTACTCCCTGTTATCTGTGGAGCTGGGGGAAGAGTGATTTCACATTGCTGAGTTACATTGTCCTGTCTGTGTGGTGGCTGTGCCGAGTGGTTGAGAGGATTAACTAAGACAATGTAGGTAAAGTGTCTCCTGCATCTTGCCTGGTGATGATGAACTCCCTCCTAGTACATGCTAGTCATTTGGGAGATCTAGTGGGCATGACGAGGAATACAGCCTTATTGAATTTGGCTAGTGCTTTGTGGCGCATGTCTGTAATTTCAATACTTGGGAGGCTGAGGCTAGAGGATCACAGGTTCGAGACCAGCCTCAGCAATTTAGCAAGGCCCTCAGCAACTTAGTGAGACCATGTTTCAAAATAAAAACATTAAATAAATAAAAAATAGGACTGGAGGAATGAAAAATAGTTCTGGAGGTATAGCTTGTAAGTATAATGCCCCTGGGTTCAATCCCCAATAATAACACACACACACACACACACACACACACACACACACACACACAGAATATGGCCAATGTCGCCCAGCCTAATAACTATAGACAAGGGAAGAAATAGAAGTACAGATGGAGGTCTAAAAAGGAAGGTGTTGACAGGGAGCTGAGCTCTTCCATCTGGCAGACAGATGAGAGGGGCCAGGAGTAGGCAGAGGGAAGGTGCCGGAGCTACCGCAGACCCCCCTCCCCACCTGGGCTGCACTCCGTGGAGAGGCGGAAGGCGGACACTGAGCTCTTCGGTGGTCCTCTTGAGCCAGGAGGGGATGCGGCTCCAGGGCTGAGGGAGCCAAGGTCTTCTCTGCTGTGCTTTGATTGCTCTTAATTTTGCTTTTCTTCCAAGAAAATAGATGGAATTTCTGTGATTCTCTGAATAGTACTGATAGTGGGAATAGTATCTTCGAGGCTTTTTCCGTATTGCTCCGTGGTCAGACTTTCATTTATCACCTCTGGAGAAAGGCTGGCTCGTCCACATCCCAGTAGAGACAAGGCCAACCCTAGCTCATGACAGTTAAAAGGGGCGAGGAATGGAAGCCAAGTTTCTGTACTGCTTTGACTTCTTTTATTTTTATTTTTATTTTTTATTTTTCATGGTACTGAGGATTAAACCCAGAGGCATTCTACCTCCAAGCTACTCCCCAGCCCTATTTTTCATTCTTTATTTTGAAACAAGGTCTCATTAAGTTGCGGACCTCACTAAGTAGCTGAGGCTGGCTGTGAACCTGTGATCCTCCTGTCTCAGCCTCCCAAGTACTGGGATTACAAGTGTGCGCCACCACGCCTGGCTCTGCTCAGACTTCTAAGATTTCTTGGATGCTTCTTCTCCACTTATAAAATGGAGAAAATACCTCCTCTGCCTTACAAAGGCACGGGAATGACACCTGAGAACACTATGAAAACCCTCAGTGTGGCACAGAGGAGAAGCATCATTATTAACCAGAAGTCCGGGGACATAATGAACTGGCATTAGGATTCTAGGAGAGATCACTAGGTCTCCAGGTGGGCATGCTGCATGCATGATTTCATCACATAATTTAGATAATAACATCTCCACCCCCTTCTCTTCACAGGGTATTTTATGTTGGGGTCAAAAGTTTAGAAACTCTCAAGGCCTTATTGTAGATACGGAGAACAATTTAAAAATTGCTAAAAATGCCAGTCCTTCTTTTCAATGAGCTAAGAATATGATCAGAGAGATAAGATATGACTATAATAAATTAGGAGCAATATGGTCCAAGTTCAGAGGCAAAGCGAAAATACTGCCTAAGTTCAGAGGAGAAATTGATTCCCACCCGCGGCTCAGGGCAGGGTATCTGAGGCTAAGAGTTACCCGCACACACAGTCTCATTAGAGAGACAGCAGATTATCTGCTTGGCTGGGGCATAAAGCAAAAGACACAAAATTAAACAAAACACAACATCTAGCTTACTAATATGAAAGTCAAAACCAATACTGCAGATAGTTATGCTTATTTAGAAAACCTAGAAGAACTAAGTATCTTATCGGCGATCTCAGAAGTGACTGGCAGCAGAGGAAATGAGAACGCAGGCTCCTGGCGGCGATCCCGGCTCTCATTATCTCTCAAAAGTGAAAAGTTTCTATATATTAAAATGAGAATGGAGCTTGATGAGCAGCCCACGTGTGCTCTTGACGAAATATTATTTTTAATATCTTTGTAGAATAAGCCAGAGGACCTTTGACGAACAGCGAAATTATGTGTGAATAGTGTAAATCTGAATGGAAACAGCAATGATGATTGCTTGTAAACATTACACAGGACAAATTACAGCATTTCAGGTTCTCAGGTTTCACTGTCTAAAAGTTTCGGGAGCTGCAAAGAGAAATCGGGACATCTTTCTCCATTCCAGACATAAATAAAAAATAGAGAAAACCAATCAGTGATTTGGTGCCAACGAGGATTGCTTTAAAATTTACTACATAGGGGAAATAGCTCTATAATTGTCTTAACAGAAATAAGTTTCTCTTACTTACCAAAATGCTGGGAAGTGACGTGCCCAGAGTGGATGAATGTTTACAATCAGTAAAAAAGTACCCTGTTGCAATAGCGCGTTGCATATCTGAAGGCGGTCCAAAATATTAGAAGCCTTAAAATATTTAACACTATAACACTGGGTATCTTTCCAGTTCAAGCACTCCTGTAGACAATGCTTTAACTTGCACATGCTGGACATCTGACAGGAAGCAGAGGATTCAGAGGAAGTGACTGCTCCATTAATAGCTTGCGGGCGATGATGGGCCAGGCGTGCTCTGTGAAGGGTGATGAGCTGAGAAAGGAGCAAGCGAAAACCCAGCGATTTTTTTGTTGTTGATGGTGGTGCATTGTAATCATATATCTTGATGGGTTTCAGGGTGGTAGAAGTATACATGTACACAGGAGTCAATTAGCCCTCCCCCATTTCCCACCCCCATTCCCTCCCCCTTCCCTCCTTCTCATGCTCAGCATAGTAGTTGACTTTGATATATTTGTGTATGCACATTCTGTGCATTAGGGTGTTTCCCTCTTCCCCCCTCCCATCTCCCTCAATTAGGTTACCTCCTTTACTCATCTGAGGTTTGCTCCATCTTTGTTTGGAGTCCCTTCTACGCTCTAGTCTCCCTAGCTTCCGCATATTAGGGAGAGTATCCGACTTTTCACTTTTTGTGACTGACTAATCTCACTAAGCATAATGTTCTCTAATTCCATCCATTTCCCTGTAAATGACCAACAGATGAATGAATTACCAAACTATGGGATATGTACACAATGGAATTTTATGCAACCATCAAGAACAAAACCCTGCGATTTTAGCAAATGTGAGCCCATCTGCGGGGCTCGTGCTAAAAAGGAAATGTTATTAAGTAAAATGTTTTTAAAGAGTGCACCCGTTTACCAAGTTTTATTGCTTTCAGAATTTTACAAACTTTTATTCAATACCCGACATATTTTGTGTCAAATCAAGAGCCTCTGGCCCCTAGGGAGATGTACGATAATTGGCCTGTTTCTTTTTCTTCTTTTTTTTTTTCATTTGATTCCCTGTCAAAGAATCTCCCTTCAAAGGCTAACACGAGTGCATGCTTATTTATGGAAAGCTCAGATGCTGTGGTTCTGCACAGACGTGTGTGTATTTTTCTTGCATGATCCCTGTATTCCGAGCTACGCGTGGACTGAACTATCACTTTTGCGTTTCTGAACCTTGTCACCAGCTTGAATACAGGAATACTCTGCAGGGACCCCCATTAACCCCCGGATCTCCAGTCACCTGGATGTCTGGGAAGAGATCGATTACATATACAGCCCACCTACCCAAAAATCAAATCAATGACAGTACTTATGTCACCTAGCAGAACAGCAGTAGTGTGGGTCACCAAACAGCCATTCCAAAACTCCAAGTATTTATTCTACAGTGATATTTGGGTAGTGAGGGGTTCTGCCCCAGTTTTTATCCTTGTCATTGCAGGGCCAAACCTAATTTAGCTGAAATATTGAAAGTTGAGTTTCCCCATCCTTAGCCCCTTCAAATCCTTTTAAGCCTCTCTGTGCCTCAATGTATTTTTGTCTTTCATTAATAAAGATATTTAATATATCACTCCTAACTAGAAGCTTATTGCACAGAATATATAAAGAAAAATGCCAAAACAGCATTTAATTCCTCCCCGTCAGTAGCCATGGAACTCTTTCAAGGATCCCCAGCTCTTGGTAGTAGCACTGACACTTCCTCAGGTTTGAAGGAGAAAGCCCAGAAAGCTCTTTTTCTGAGCGCAGAGGCCCAGCACATCCCGCCACTGAGAAGCCCGTGCTCTGGGGTTCCTGTTTCTCCTGTGGTTTCTGCTAAGGCAGAGGTAGAACAGGGCCTGTGTTTTTAGGTACCGCTATTGGAACACCCAAATGGCTGTAGGGCATGGCCCTCCAGGAATTCCTTGAGGGGACAAGTGTTTGGATCTGTTCCTCTCAGAGTGGCCAACCATGGGACGGCATTGTTTGAAAACAAAGCAAACAAACACCACCAACTTCCCGGACTGAAATACTTTGTATGTGTTGTTATTTACAGTGCATGCCAAGACATTCATGAGCACCACAGCCAAGCTGGCGAGCTAATTAAATATATATATGTATGTGTTTAAAACAGCCTAATAAGGAGCATTGGAAATCTTCAAGATGAGCGAATATCTTATAACTTCTTCCGCAGGTGCGAGGATAGCTACAAGCCATGGACTTTCTGTCCTGCTTCTTGTTTGTGGCTTTGTGAAGGGTGCTTTGCTTTAGTCTAAAGTGCTGACTTTTTTCCAATATCACTTTCTCTTCTTAAAGCAAAGAGCAAATCGCCTGTAAAATCTACGGAGCGGACAGCAAAGTTGACCCTAAACTCCAAGCACCATTCTGTACCCTCTGTACTCTAATTACCTACACAAGGAGCGCCTGCTTCCGGAAGCATAAACGAAGAGGCTATCACACGCTTTGTTGATAGTATTTTCTTTGGCCAATCACTGATCTTTTATTTCAAGAGAATTAGTGTGAAGTGCTAGGACATTTTCTAATAGCAAGATCTATTTTTTTTCCTTTTCTTTCTGCAAAATGATCGTCATCTGGCTGACTGCTCAGGGGTTGGCCTGAAAGTCATCAGTAGAATAAATGCTTACTTACTATGGATACCACCAATTTCCCACTAACGGACCCACTATCTACAGGAAGCAAACAGAGACCAAAAGTCTACAGAACATAAACTATCACCAAACAAAATCCCCACTTGGGGGCGAGAACAAAATCATCAACACTTCGAGTCAACAAGGAGAATGTTATTTTAAATGAGGGATAAGCAAAGAAAGCTTTATTTTTTTTTAACTTCTTTTTTTCTTGGATTTTTTTTCTTTTTTTTCCTTGATTAAAGTTCTTGTGCAATGGTGGCAAGCGCTGATCATGGCCAATCCCTGTCAATCCTGGGAGGTTTCTGTAAATACATTTTGAGTCTTCTATATTTCAATGTATTTTAATTCATTTTGCAATTCCTGTATATGCAACCCCGACAAATTCTGTAAATTGCTTCTAGTATGTGTGATATAACTTTGAAGTAGATATACTACGACTTTCATGCAAGCTGATTTTTATCATTATATATATAAATATATACATATGACTATCTCTATGTTGGGACACCAACCAACTTCTTTTGATACCGCCTTTGTTTTTCATTTATAATTCATATTTTGTGTGAATTTCGTAGTGCACTGGTTCCCTTCACAGGCTCGACAGCTGCGGATGGCCTCTGCTGTCCTCTGCCTCCTTCTGGAAAACGCACGTTCAGAATTGTATCCGTCGCTGATAAATGAGTTTATTTGTCATGTGTATGCTATGTTGGGTTTGCTGTCTTCCTTTCTATGTGGTGTTTATGGAGGTGTGAAGGTCTCTGGACTCTTGAGAACGCACACCCTGGTTTTGATGGCTATCCCTGTGTCACCGTTGTTCCGTCCTGATAAAGGATGCTGCCACCAGACATTCTGCCCAGGAAGAGGATCTGGGGAAGGTGAAGCAGATGTCTCCCCAGATCATGGGAGAACACTTCTTGCTACGGCTATGGGGATGCCGCTGCTTCCTTTGACCTTTATGAATTTCTGTAGCTTTGTCATTCTGTTATTTGCTGCTACTTATATCTTAATGTCTCCTAATGAAAAATTAAAATTTGGTTGTTGGCTAAATACAATTTGCAAATGATGACTGCAAACCCCTGACTAAAGGAGATACCGGTTCAGTTTTCACTAGCGAAGTGAATTACGATTTTAAATATTCCATCCTTATTTTTGGCTTTATAAGAAGTCAAACTATTTTATTTAGAACCTGTTTTTCACTCTTGGAAAGAAAGTTAGAACACTGATGTGCTCTGTGTACCCCATGGAATAGACATAGCTTGAGAAAGAAATGACCTAAGTTTTCCTGCCAGAGAGATTCTTCCATTTCCTTTCATAATGAAACCAGAAGATCGTGGGTGGAGGCCTTCCCCCCACCCAGCCTAAGCCCTCCCCGAAGCCTGAAGGAGTGAGTCTCCACTTCTCAAGGGCAAATTCAGCCACTTTTCTGCTGCTCGGTTTTAAGCAACACGCATATTTTTGTAATGTTCTTGACATTATCGTCCGAGAAATGTTTCATGCTAAATCTTTTCTTGCCATTTTTCTTGTTCATTTGGTTTATTATTTCAGTCCAATGAGAAAAATAAATAAAGGTTTTGATTGCGCTATTTTATTAACCTACAAATGTATTTTCTTTCCAAGTTTAACAATGCATAACATAATGGTAAGATAAATAGCATCTGTTACATTTACCTGAACTTTAAGGATTGCATACATTCAAGTGTAGGTTAGTATACTGTTTCAAATGTAGTCCATTGGGGAAATTCACCATGTAAGGCACTTAAAGTTCAGATAATGAGATTGGTCAGTTCTGATGCGCGTCAGACTTGCACCTGTGCCAACAAGTTTGCCATGCGCGTGATAGAGGATGTGTGCTAGTTTGGGAAGAACTCTCACTAGTCTCACTTTGTCAGCATCCTTGTCACCTTGCCACCAACAGTACAACTCCCTGACCACCTTGGGAAAGAACACAGCATGCTCTTCTGTTTGCTGGAAATATGGAGCCTTAAATATTAGGACAGAAACCATAATACATCACAGAGATCTTCTAGCGGTGTTCATCTTATACTATATCCCTGTGGGACTATAACTTTGTACGTAACTATGACTGCAGAAATGAATAAATATTGGAAAATAAGCGATCTGACTTCTCAATCTAGTTTCCCAGGATAAGGGATGTCTTTCATAAGGCAGAATCATAAAGCGTTGAAATTGCTTACTTGAAGTCAAGTCAGATCCTTGTTCTTTCTTAAAGACTCACAGACTGATTAAATATAAAACAATACAAATGAAAACACTTGAGGGTAAAATAAGATAAAATTCTCTGCAGCAGATGCCCTTAATCTGGGCTAGAAATTAACCTGATGGGGTCTAAGAACCCACTGAATCTACAGTCATGCCCACCCTTAAACAATATGGTATAACAAATATTTATTTTAGGTGGCACATACATTATGTTAGGCATAAGTAATCTAGAAGTGATTTAAAGGATGTAACAGGATGTGCCTATCTTATAAGCACATACCGTGCCATTTTACATAAAGGAATCGTGTGTACATAGATGTTGGTGTTCCAGAAAGCTCGTGGGACTGCTGTGTGCAGATGCTGGGGAATGACTTTGTATGTATATTTTTTCGCATGTGCACTGTTTTATGGAGACGGTCCTTCGCATTTGTTGATTCTGAAAGTGACCTAATTATGATTTGCTGACCTAAAGAACAAAAAAGAATACTTAGATGATTTTGAGAACCTAGGAGGACCTGATTACTACATGTTGGAATTGGTTTTCCTTGAAGTTCTTGGAAGCAAGCAAGATGTGTTCACAGAAATATAGTAGGACACACACACACACACACACACACACACACACACACACACAATTTGTCAGAGAGAACATATATTTTTAAGTCTAGAAAAATTTCCCTGTAAATTTGCTATATATAGCATGGACTAAAATATATGGGATGATATTTGTTGAATTTTTTATAACAGATGCTAATGTAATTTTGCAAAGGGCACACAGATACCATTAAAATCAGTGGTCCTGGTATTGATTCTATATAAAGACAGAATATTAAATAAAACTTAGTGTTAGTTTGTATGAGACAAAATAATTGCAGGAGGTATATGTAATCTTTTTGAGATAATTCATAAACTCTGGTGATTATATCTTGGCATTAAGACTATAATGCTACAAAATATGTGTGCACATGATTTCAAGTATTAAGCCCAAATAGTTTTATTTTTAGAACTGCTTATTAATTAAATGAACACTCAGTCATTCAGGGAATGTGAAGACTTAGGACTTCAGCCATTAAATGGATAAGTCCTTTCCTATCTCTAGGGAAGGACAGACATAAAGTGTTCAAAAGCCAGAAAACATGAAACTGATAAGGAGCCCCCAAGGGTGGCATAGGGGATGTGCCTAGGAGGTCAGGGGGGTCAGAGGGGACTGCCTTGTGGAGGTGGCTTCTAAGCAAATCTTGAACAAGGAGCCATTCAAGAGAGGACCTGGGAGAAGCACACACAGCTGGTGCAACACTCCTGAAGCACGTCCGCCAAGGCTTACGGTGCACCAAGGAAGGAGCTCACCAGTGAGGGACAGTGGCCTGAGCCAGGACTGGAAGGAGGGAATGTCAAATAAGCCTGAGCTGAGGAAGGCAGCTGGGGAGGAGCACGGGTTGTAGAAGACTCCAGCATGGACTGTTTTTCTGAAGTCAGGACATGGCTCCCCTGTGTAGTTTGGCTTGTGAGCCAGACTCCTTTAGGAGCAACACTGAGTCTTACAAACAGATCAGACTTTTGGACTGATGCTGTGTGGACACAGGCAGCATGAGAGATTAGCTCAGCATCTTAATGGTAATTTACAGTTGATGATTATGAGGAGCATAAGGAAGAAATGAAAGGAAGGATAATCGTGACAGTTTTGAGTGTGGTAATGAACTAGTTGCAGTAATTCCAAATAAAATTTGGAATAATATCATGAGGACAGTAGTCCCCACTTATCTGTGGTTTTGCTTTCTTCTGATTTCAATTACCTGTGGTCAACTATGGTCTGAAAATATTAATGGAAAATTCTAGAAATAAACAATTTATAAGTTTTATATTGTGAATTGTTCTGAATAGTGTGATGAAATCTCACACAGTCCTGCTGAACCCCACCTAGACTATGAATCATCCGTCCATCCAGTGTTTCCACACTGTATATGCTACCTCCCCGTTAGTTACTGAGGCAGCCATCTCAGTTTTCAGGTGGGCGTTCTTGGTATCACAGTGCTGTGTTCAAGTAACCCTTATTTTACTTAACAATCTCCCCAAAGCCCAAGAGTAAACATGCTGTCAATTCAGATATGCCAAAGAGAAGCTGTAAAAATGTTTCCTTTAAGTGAAAAGATGAAAATTCTCAACTTTAACACAAGTATCTATGTACAGTAAAAACCATAGAATATGCAAGCTTTGCTACTGTCCTTAGTTTCAGGCATCCATTAGATGTCTTGGAAGAAATCCCCATGAAAGAAGGGAAACTTCTTTCTACAAAGTGAAAGGGCAGGCAGATGGAGAGAGAAGAGACTCACTCCTAGACATTCGTTGGAAATCATTGTAATTAAAAAGGTAGAGGGGGGGGGAACTCTACAACATGAAGACATGCACACAGAGGTTACTCTAAAAATCAGAAAATAAGATTTTAGAGTTTTCCATCATATGAATTCCAGAAGACAGCGAATGAAAGGGTACAGTGTTTTCAAGGAAGAAGGTTGTGACAAAATCATCTTATACTTAGGTTACATTTTCATTGTTGAAGAAATGAAATCATTCCAAGGTGGACCAGTTCAAGGAAAATAGCATGTGTAGACTCTTCTTGAAAATTATGCTTGCCTGTATTTCACAACTGAGATAGGAGTCAAATATGAGGTTTAAAGAGTAAATAGGCATAATATAAACTGTCTACCATCTGAGCTTTGTAATTGTGTTAAATCTAAAAAATAATGGAGTAATTTGCTGTATTTTGCTGTATATGAAAAGAAACAAAAGCTTCACAAAATAATACTTACCCTAATTTTGTGCATGTAATGCATTCTGATATTTTCGATTTTGTTCTGTTCATTTCTTTTTTGTTCATGCTTGTCACAAAACATTAAATTGACTTTACAACCCACAATTTGAAAAAACATCACAAGTGTATTTTATTTCAAAGCATAATACAAATGGCAAACATAATTAAATGAAAATATGTAATATAAAATAACAGCCTGAGTTCTAAACTCTAATTGTGTTACTAAAAGATAAAAAGTCAAGGATGAGACAAAGAAGAAAAAGATGCATTTTTTGTCCTCTGCTTAAGTGACTGTTATTCATTGTTGCAAAAGAGTGGGGTTATTTTTCATGTGTATGGTCTTTGTGTCTTATTTTAGGTTTGTATCTTTCTTTTCTGGCTTATCATCATCTGAACCACCTTCCTATTTTGAGCAATACCCAGACCCTTATTTACAACAGATGAGGCAGAAAACAATTTATCTCAGCAGCTCTGAGAAATGCATTGGAGAGAATATCGCCAGTATATAAGCCTAGTCCACAGCCCCCAGATACCCAGAAAAGTAGAGGAGGACATTGAAGTCACAGTATGAAAATTGGACCAGTTGGCCTGGTGGATTCATCATAGAGTCTTTAGGAAGGCAATGCGACAGCCTTCTTGAAGTCGCCCTTGATTTGCTTAGCCTTCTAAGAAGCATCCTCTATTGGTTGAAAGTAGTTTGGGGATACTATAATAGTCACACCCTCATCCACACCCACCACCAAAATCCATTTGTGGATCCAGAACACCTCCTGAAGAGACAAGTGGTCCCAACGATTGTATTTTCATGGGCATACCTGGAATATTATTCCCAGCTTCCCCCTAAATGAAGACATCTGGGAAATATCAGAGAAGGAGAAATATCCATACCTTGCTGTTTCTCAAATGATAGCTCAGAACTAAAGCTATGTTCTGGGGTCCCCAGAGTGCCCTCATCCAAGACCTAAGGGACAGGTAATTAGCAGAATGTTTATCAGAGTCATTGTATGCCCAATGATACCACCGTACCCACCTGCAGTCATTCCCCCAGCTCCTAAAAACACAGTTGGAATGTATAGCATTAGAGGTGGGAGAAGTTCAGCACTGATTCTCTGTCCTATAAGGTAGTGGCTCTAATTCTGATAAGGGCCTTGTAGTTTTTCCTCTATGTCATGATGCTCAATAAAAAATAATGTCTTGTCCCTGAAGCAAGTGGGGAGACAAAGCTACTATCAGAGACGGAGGAAGCATTTACCTCTGTCTTCAATGGTAGGGGAGGCAGCTGCATCTTGGGTCTGGATAATCACAAGTGTAACTAGGTCCTTGTGCAACTGTACCTGCTGTTCCAGATGTGGGTGACCTAGCAGAAGCAGATTAGCAGAGTTCCCAGTGCCTGTCATGCAGTTAATAATTAGGTAATTCTCTTGTTTTTATATACTTTTATTTGTGCATTATAATTATATGTCATAGTGGTTATGGAATTGGGTAACTTTCTACTTTCTTGCAATCAGTATTTTTTGAAAGAGGATTTTCTTTACACGTGGAAGGGATAAAAGTACCTATCATCTCGCCTCAAAGTTGCATTGACTACACAGGTCTGAGCCAGAAGTCAGTTAGGCCCTCAGTTAGTCATTCTGCAGGATGGAAGATAAATTCTATAGATGTGGGCCATGGATGGCTTCAAGCATTTCTTTAAACATTCAAGGAGGTACTAATTGCAGTCTTTCACAAACTATCACAGTGAATAGAAAAAAGCAGTATGCTCTCCATTCGCTCCTGAGGCTAATGTTACCTTGCTAGAGAATCCAAAGATGACAGAGAGAAAGGATGCCTGAAGTCTAGTCTAACTCATGCTATAGGAGCAAGCACCACCCACAGAATCACAGCAAAACAAAGGCAGCAAGCTTGGTGCATCACGTGGAATAAACAAGGCTCATTCCAGGAATGCAAGGCTGGAAAGCCAATGACGACATTCTCTACAGTGTTAGACTGGAATTCTCCAGAAGTGACTCCAGATGAGAATTTGATTCTAACTAACTTACTTGGGAGGTTCAGGAACCATCAGTAGCGGAGGAAGAAGAATGATAAAAAACAGAATGTGTTGTCAAACTGGCAAGCAACTGGCGTTTCATACCACGAGGAACTGCAAACAGTATAAAACAGTCACATCAGACTTAGCCCCAGCCCAAGGAGAAGCTGGAATGCTTAAATACCAACCCCTGTCAGTCACCGCTGGGGGTTGCTGGCTATTGGGGTTAATTCCCAGGTACCTTAAGCCTGCCTTGTGCAGGGGCAGAGTGGTTTTCTACAGCTCCCAAGACAATCTTGAGGGAAAGAACGGCAGGTGCTCATGGCTGGAAATGTCTTAAACTCATAGAAGTGCTAAGACAGATACGGGCTGCAATAGTTCTGCATGTTCACAGCAAAGCACACATCTATCTCAGTGGATGTAAGAAAGCATTCAGTGACACTCAGTATTCACCCATGATGAGATATGTTCCCTTATAATCAGAAGTCAGGAACAAGACAGTGATGCCCATAGCCCAGATCTGTCTCCCCTACAAAATGTTCTTAGAAGCACTTAATCGTGCATGATTAGGAAGAACACAAATGACCATTAGTGGTGGCTTCTATGGGCAAATGGTATATTCACAAAAGAGAAGGCTGAAAAGCAAAGCAAGTAAATAAACAAGGACTATCTGAAGCATTATGGGCTAGTCCCAGAGCCGCAGTGATTGAAGTCATAAGAAAATACATGGAGTAGGGTTTCCACTATCAAAATCCAAGAAAGAGCAAAATTGAATCAGTGTCTGAAGCAAGCTAGAAAACTCATTCCCAAACAGAAAACAGACGACATCTGGTAAGCTTCTTATTAAATTAGATGGGTTGTATGTCATTGTCCCTTGGTAGAAAGTAAATAAAGATGAGATACCAGGCAATCTACTTGGGACTTACTGTAATCCATAAATTCAGGTAAAGTCCACCATCAAATAGAAGCCAGAAAGTTGCAAAGATAACTCTGTAGGTACAGGTAATTTATACAAAAAGTTCTCACTCTTGGATTCCCCTATTCCTGTTATACAGTCAGCCCTCAGCCAACCCAACTTACAGTATCATGAAGAATTTGTTCTCTAGGAAGGAAAAAGTTTAAACTTGACCTATGGATGATATCGCAGCCAGAAAAATTATTTCTTTTAAGAATTTAGAAAACTCTAAATCCCAATATGATGTAAAATTACAATGCAACAAATAAAAAAAATTTAAAAAGATATTTAGAGGACATATAAAGTGTAACTTGAGATGTTTAACAACAGATTATCAATAATCAAAATTTTATATCTAACGTGTGTGTGTGTGTGTGTGTGTGTGTGTGTGTGTATGTGTGTGTATCAGGTAGAAAATGAGAAAAACAACATTCCAAATGTCTGGGGGAAAATTGTTCTATAATCATTCTGGGAATAATTGATTGTCTATCTGGGGGAAAATCAAGCAAAGTAAAATCTACATGACAAAAGAGTAAATTACAGTACAAACTTGAATTTTATGTTAGTAAAGATTCGATTCAAAGATTCTAGTTTGTCAGAAGATAAACTAGATTAAAAAAAAACCACTTCAACATATGTGATAGTCCAAAATCAGCATATTTAAGAAAAAAACTAATCCAGTAAGCAAAGAAAACTACCTCAGTTATTTAAATATTGGGAAAATAATTATAATTTTAAGAGAAGAATTTAAACAGCCAATATACATGAAAATATTCAACCTCACTAAAAATAAAGCAATTACAATAAGACCATGGTGTATTGCATAATTATGTTCCTCCACAACTTGTGTGCTGAAGTCCTAACTCCAGTGAGGTGGTGTTTAGAGGTAAAGTCATAGGTAGTGGTTAAGTCACAAGGGTGGAGACTCCAGAGACAACCTTCTCTTCCCTTTTCACTGTGAGAGGGCTCAGCAAAGAGAAGTCATCTATAAACCAGGAAGCAAGTCCTCACCAAATCTGCCAACACTTTGATCTTGGACTTCTAGCCCCCCAGACTGTGAGAAATAAGTCTTTTCTGTCACAGTCATCCAGTCTGTGGTAAGCTTAGAAGCTTGAATGGACTAAAAACAAAGACTAATGCTTTGAACACACGAATCTGAATTTCAGAAAAGTGACTGTTCCTAAGTGTTTTAATATCAAGCAAAAGGAATTACATAAATTTATTGTCAACCCATGAAGGCAAAAATTAGCATTTAAATGAAACAGAAGATAAGACAAAATAATAAAGACAAAATAATGAATTATATAATAGAAAAACTTACAGAGCAGATATAAGAGAAAGTTGTTTGAACAAGTGATAGACTAAAGAAATAAGTAAAACAAAACAATGACATTTTTCAGATATAACAAGAAATGAGACACTAAAATTTATGCAGGATTATAATGCACGTGTCTTGATGGTCTATAATAGATTTGGTGGTGTGAAAGATCAAAGAAAAAGAAACAGAAAGATACAGTGAGAAATCATAAAGACAGTCAGACTCATCTGTATCTGACTAACGTTTAAAATTTCTGAGAATATCAGAAAAGTGTTAGAAGCATGACTGCTTGCCTTGAAGCTCAGCTCATTTCCCCCTGAACTTCACACAGGCTTTTCTTAAAGAATCTATGTTATGTGTGCATTGACTTCAGTGATAGTGATGGATAAGGAGGGCATGCCTAGAATATTTCAATGTACTAAGTCAAGAATGCCTGGTTTCTTTTTTTCTTGTTGGTACTGGGGATTGAACCCAGTAGCGTTCTACCTCTGAGCTACACCCCTAGCCCTTTTCATTTTTTTATTTTGAAACAGGGTTTCACTAAGTTGCTGAGAGTCTCGCTATGTTGCTAAGGCTGGTTTCAAACCTGCAATCCTCCTGTCTTAGCCTTCCAAGTACTGGGATTGCATGTATATGCCACCATGCCTGACTGCCTAAAATTTTTAATAAGTCTTAGTACATTTTTCAGTTGGCAGCGGCTACACATGTTCACATATCCCTCAACACTAACGCATACCTGTTCCCTTTCTTACAAGAATAGTACCATGGAAATAGACAGGAATAACACCATTTTATATGTCTACTGTGCTGTACCCTTAACCATTATTACCTGTGATCTGGGTACAGAATTACAGTGATTTATACAAGCTACTAAAATTAGACCTAACTGTCGTGACAGTGATCTATCCTTTTGTTACATATTAATTTGATCATTTTTTTCTCTTCCTCTTGCATCCTTGTTCATCCTTTTTCAGGAAGTAGAAGAGTGGAAAGGGGAAACTCATAAATCTGAGACAAATGTGTGCAAGGCCATTGGGCAAAAAGGAAATTGCTAAGATAGGCGTGTGCTCCTGGCTTAGGACAGCAGTGGTGACAGCCCTGGGGACCAGTCCTAAAGCACTTTAGGAAAGAATTCAAGGAAAAAAAATATCTAAATGAGACAGGAGCCCAGGATGGCACCACCCAGTCCCAAGCACATGGAACCCAAGATGGCACCACCCAGTCTCCACCACGTGGAGGCAAATATAGGCAATGTAGCTCAGGAAGCAGAAATGAAATCTGACACGAGCTTTTCTTTCAGTACCCCTGCCTGTTATTGATCCAATCAAAACCTGTCCCATCACCACTGGGGCTATACAATCTGTATTTTTATTTATTTATTTATTTATTTATTTTGCGATACCAGGGATTGAACCCAGGGGCGTTCTACCTCTGCGCTACACCCCTGGCCCTATTTTTTATACTTTATTTTGAAACCAGGTCTCACGAAGTTGCGGAGGGCCTCACTAGGTAGAGAGAGAGAGAGAGAGAGAGAGAGAGAGAGAGATAGGGAGAGAGAGAGAGAGAGAGAGAG
>PVJS01018178.1:10043-35314 GCA_004027185.1 Glis glis | reverse complement strand
GCTGGAAATAACCTACAATGAGATGTCAGGCTTGGGTCTGTTGCCACTCGAAGAGCTCTCAAGCCTGACCCTGCTCTCTGGTGATGGCTTCGGTTGAAAAACTTTTTCATTTCCAAAAATACCCCAGCTTGAAAATGACGTGTGTGTGTGTGTGTGTGTTACTGGGGATTGAACCCAGGGGAATTCTACCTCTGAGCTACACCCTCAGCCCTATTTTATTTATTTACTTTTTGAAACAGGGCCTCACTAAGTTGCTGAGGATGACCGTGAACCCGCAATCCTCCTGTCTCAGCTTCCCAAGTACGGGGATTACAAATGTGCACCACCACGCCTGACTTGCAAATGACTTTTAAGAGCTTATCTTCAGCCAGATGGTGGTGGCGCACACTTGTGATCCCAGTACTTGGGAGACTGAGACCGGAGGATCTGGGTTTGTGGCCAGCCTCAGCTACTTAGTGAGGCCTTCCGCAACTTAGTGAGACCCTGTTTCAAAAAAAAAAAAAAGAATAAAAAATAGGGCTGGGGGTGTAACCCGGAGGAGAATTCCCCTGGGTTTAATTCCTGGTACCGCAAAAAAAAAAAAAAAAAAAAGAAAAAGAAAAGAGAGAGAGAGAGAGAGAGAGAGAGAGAGAGAGAGCTTATTCTCTTATCTTTTCAGAATTCTTGATGGAGAGTGATAGGACAGAAAGAAGTTTCTTGAAAAGGTTCTATTGGTCAACCTCTGTTTTTTTTTTTTGGTACTGGGGATTGAACCCCGGGACATTCTACCTCCGAGCTACACCCCTAACCCTTTTATTTTTTTTTATTTTGAAGCAGGACCTCGCTAAGTTGCTGAGAGTTTCACTACGTTTTTGAGCCTGGCCTCAAACCTGTAATCCTCCTGCCTCAGCATCCCAAGTACTTGGATTATAGGCATGCGCCACCACGCCCTGCTAACCTTCTCCTTTTCTAGACAGAAATTTGCTAAAAGTCATGACTTTCACATGGCTTCTCTTTGTTCCTCCAACAATGTCATTAGGAGGTACCTGGCTCCACTTTCTGCTTCCTGAAAAGTCCATTTTCCTCCTAATTCGATTTCCCATTGATCTCAGGTGACACACTCCATCTTGTAAAGGAATTCGCTCTTTATTTGTAGGTTTGTGCTCATCTTTGAGTGATGAAGGGAACAGAGAATTCACCCGAATGACCACCGTATTGAAGAACAGCCTGCCTTAATGGCGTCTTCTGCCATCACAGGAATGGCTTCCACAAGAAAGATACAGAAGTATCCAGCATTCCGAAGGCTTCCGCCAAAATAATTCTATGAATCCCTTGTCTTTGAGATGAATGGAATGGTGGAGTTGCAGAGCATACCAGTCATTCTTTTTAATTTTAATTTTTTTTTTTTTTTGCGGTACCAGGGATGGAACCCAGGGGCGTTCTACCTCCGCGCTACACCCCTGGCCCTATTTTTTATCCTTTATTTTGAAACCGGGTCTCACGAAGTTGTGGAGGGCCTCACTAAGTAACTGAGGCTGGCCGCAAACCCGGATCCTCCTGTCTCAGCCTCCCAAGTACTAGGATTACAAGCATGTGCCACCAAGCCTGGGTGTGTAATTTTAATTTTTTTGTGTGGTACTGAGGATTGAACTCAGGAGCATTCTGTGTCCCAGCTATACTCCCAGCTCTTTTGTTTTGTTTTGAAACAGGGTCTCGCTAGGTTGCTGGAAGTCTAACTACATTGCTGAGGCTGGTCTCTAACCTGCGATCCTCCTGTCTCAGTCTCCCAAGTACCCAGTCATTCTTTATAAGCATCTCTAACGAACACATCAATAGAGTCGATTGTTTTGCACAGAATTATAAAGTTAATTCTTCTTTCCAAGTTAAGATGGAGCATATGCACAGGTGGTATATCAAACTGCCTATTTAGGACACACTGTTTTAGAAAAAGTAGTGACTGTTTCATGAGCTATTCCCAATGCTTACAAAAGCCCTGTTTCCTCCACCATCTCTCTTGAAGATGAACGAGCTAACAGCAGCAATAATACTTTGGGATCTAGACAAATTGAAGGATTAAACAAGGGTTAAACACTGTGTGCTTTAATGTTAAAGGTGAAGATGGGAAATTCTACTGTGGGCAGCAGCCTTTACAAGAAGGAATAACTAAACAAGCATATTCTTAGTGGATTTCCGCACTCTTTTTTTTTAGTCTAGAGGATAAAGATTTGATCACAGAATTCCTAGAATGAAAGAAAGATGATCAAGGGACATATAAGCCTTCAGAATTTCCACAATTCTGAGAAAGGTGCTTTTAATAACGTGCTATGTTGGCAATGTCAGGAGAATTCTCTTTTAAACCACATCCCAGGCCCCAGTAATATAGAGACTAAAAACACCCAAGTTGACTAATACATCCCCTGTACCTCATCATAATTTTAAATGGTAGCTTTGGAAATTTTCAGAATGAAAATCCGCCTTATGAATCAGCTAGAAATTGCATCTGTTGACAGTCTGTTTGATTTCATTAGAGAACTCTTACCCCTAAGGAATACAAAGACTAATTTATTTTAAGACTGGGCTCCTCCTGGAGGAAAAAGTCCAAGATGAGATTACTTCTTGTCCTGCCTGGAGTGGTTCCTGAGCCACCTGTTGTTCTCAGAATCTCAACCCATTGCATTCTCTCTGGCCACTGGGTCCTCCTTGGCCTCTTGGTTGCACTATTTTAGGAGCCTTATGACCCATTTCTCCGTACCTGATCTCCTTCCACTCCATGCCAGCCTCACCTCTGACTCTGTTTGCAGTCAACAGAAAGACACAGGCCAAGGGGGCTGGGTTTCAGCCCTGGCACTCTCATGGGCTGTGTGATTCTGAGTTTGGGGTTCTTCTTTATCTAGGGATTCATGACATCGGCACTGCAAGTGATTATAAAGATTACCGTGCGACGTGTAAGTCTGGCACATGGAAGGTACTCTATGAATGGCAAGTAAAATTTTTTTTCTAGTAGTTGTTATTGCTCATCAAATGAAGTTAAAAGGTTTTTAACTTGCGATCCAAGGCTTTGGATCATTTCTTTGACCCCCATCCTACCTTTCCAGTCTTAATTCCCAACATTTTCACATCCCCATTCTGTGTAGGGAACACAGTGAGACCCTTGCTGTTCCCCAATGCACTGCTGTGTCTTCCCTCACTTGTCCTCTCTATATGGAATCTTCACTTACAGAGTGTGTGTGTGTGTGTGTGTGTGTGTGTGTGTGTGTGTGTGTTATTGAGGATTGAACCCAGGGGCATTCTACTTCCAAGCTTCACCCCCTGCCCTATTTTACTTTTTTGTTTTAAAACAAGGTCTCACTAGTTTACTGAGCATCTCACTTAGTTTCTGAGGCTGGTCTTGAATCTGCAATCCTCCTCTCTCAGCCTCTCAAGTACTGGACTTAGAGAAATTCACCAGTCCCCAGTGCTCTCTTGGCATGCCACCTTTGAGAAGCCTTCACGGATGTCCCCACACTCAAGTGGAGTTTACCATAGTCTGACCTGGATTACTGTAATTCTTTCTATCTATGCCTTTCTTCTCCTGGCAAGGTTATAAATCTCTTAAGGACCAGGAGATGTTGTGTTCATTTTTGTATCTCCTACAGTGTTGATAAGGGACAGAAGAGGACACACCATTGGAGAATTGAGTGAATGAATGAGACCTCATGATTGCTCGACTGTCACCAAGATAATTCTGATCCCCAGATAAATCACCAATGGCTAGTCATATCATAAGAGTACTTGAAATGTGTTTCCCAGAAATAGGGCATGATTGATTGTAAAGATTTTTATTTGGGGGGAGGGGGTAGGACTTACCTCAAAAGACCCTGTTGAGGGAGAAATCACAGGACAAAACCGCCTAAAATCATATCCCCTTTCATTCCAAAGTGGGGAAGTTCCCTCCTACCTGTGGGTCAGTACATAGTCTAACATAACGTGGCCACTCCCCCAAACCAGCAAACTCTTTGTATGCACCATCATTTTTGTCTTCTTCACACATCTTTTCTGCAGACAATTATAATTCTATTTCCAGAAGTTAAGAATATGAAATTATGTACTTTCAAAAATATGTTTTTTCTAACCAGGCATGGTGGCACACACTTGTAATCCCAGTACTTGGGAGGCTGAGACAGGAGGATCACAGGTTCGTGGCCAGCCTCAGCTACTTAGTGAGGCCCTCTGCAACTTAGTGAGACCTTGTTTCAAAATAAAGAATAAAAAATAGGGCTGGGGGTATAGCTCGGAGGTAGAATGCCCCTGGGTTTGATTCCTAGTACTGCAAAAAAAACCAGTCTTTTCTTATTTATCTTTCTGAGTTTGTAAGAGAAGATGTTATTAGAAGATTCACACTGGATTAGGAAGGGCGATTTGAGCTCTAAGTGGGTGGTTTTATATTTTTCAAAAAAACCCAGGATAATGAAATTTGTATTTGTGGATATATATATATATATATATATATATGCAGATTTTGAATTTGTATTTATATATATATATCCACAAATATACATACATATACATCATACATATACAGACAAGAAAAGATAATGTTTGGAACACAAGTATATTTATATTTTCTAAGATTTCGACAAAATTGCACTCCAAAGGGACTTCTACATATACATCATACATATACAGACAAGAAAAAGTAATGTTCTGAACACAAGTATATTTATATTTTCTAAGATTTCGACAAAATTGCACTACAAAGGGACTGCCTAGGTATTATTTCTTGAGGTAGTAAAAGCAAAGTACACATCCTTGAAGCTAAAATTTTTTGAGATCTTAAGTTATCATATATGAGTTACTGGTGTCTCAGGCAAATTAACCTGGACTTAGAGATTTCTAGTAGCTTTTTTAGTAATGTCTTACAATTGGGTGGAAGATGCGCTGGAAAACTAAATTCACTGGAGAGTAAAGAAAAATTTCTTAAAGAATCTGCTCATCGGTATCCTGTTAACATCCAAATAACATGCCACGCTGTTTTTCCTGGGACTAACTGTGAGTTAGAACTGTGAATGATAAGAACGCCTCTCATCATCCCAAGCTTTCTTTATAGATCAGGGACCACTGAGGCACAAAACAAGGCCCCAGTGGGTCACAGACAAGAGGTAGAAACCAAGATTCAACTCCCTTCTGTTCTGTGGCTGGGGAGAGATGACATCCATCAGCCTTCCCAAGATTCCAGGAACAACCATGGCCTCTTACCTGTCACGCTGCCAGGTACCAAGATGAATGCAAATAATCCCCACACCAGCAAGTTCTGCTCCATCTTCCTGGCCTTTGGGGTCAGCTTGGGGCAGCAAAGAGGGGGCCGTTCTGTGCAGTAGGCCAGGTTGCCCGTCAGCCTCTTTCTTGCATCATGCTGGGAGGGTGCCAGAGGACAGGATCAATCCACTCAGGCTGTCATCTTTGCTGGTCTATCCAGTCTCTGTGACAGTCAGGAGCTGCTCTCTTTAAGTACCAGCCTGGCGTGTTTAGCCAGGAAATTGTGCAACCGCTCTCTTCTCTGATCTCAAATATAGAAAGTGTTTTTTTGATGACAATATAGTTTGCGGTAATTTTTCAAACCAGGGTTTTTTTTCAAGTTCAATTGCTGGGAGGTGTGGGCTGGGGTAGGTGAGACGGATTCAGCTTCGTTTTTGAATCGGCCTTCAGCTTCACCTATAAGAGGAAAGGGAGATTCCCCTGCCGTTGAAGGAGGGGTGAGCAAGCACTTCTTGGCAGTGGTCTCATCTATTGTTTTGTTAACTAAGCCTGGTCCCCAACTTTGCAGCCCCCAAGAAGTCAGCATGGGCCACAAGGGATGGAAGAGCAGTCAGCGAAGAGCTTGAAGGGCAGCCTTGACCATAGATGGACATATCCTAAAGTGGTCTGACCGCAGAGCCCTTTCAAATGTCTAGCAGGCTTTGGGGCTGGGCCCCCAATATTCAGATCATTGAGAAGGAAGGAACGCACTGACTAATACTCAGAATCATGAGTAATTTCCCAACATTTAGAATCAGTACTAGCCATAATTATTCACCATGGTGTCCCAGGTTCCTGAAAGTGCGCTGTCATTTTATAAGATATTTTGCCTCCAGATTTGTCTTTCTCTTAAAGGATCCTACTAAAAGTGGTCCTTCGTTTTGGTTCTAAACTTTGGACTTTTTTGTACAGTTCAATCTTGCCTATTTATTTTTATTAGAGCTCTCTTCTGGTTTTCATGAAATGATTGGCTATGTTTTGTGACCTGGCAATTCATTCTCTTTGCCAATTATATAGTTATGGTAAAATACAATCTTTTTTTGTGTGTGGTACTGGGGATTGAACCCAGGGGCATTCTATCTCCAAGCTACACCCCCAGCCCTATTTTGTATTCTTTATTTTGAAACAGGGTCTCACTAAGTTGCAGAGGGCCACACTAGGTAGCTGAGGCTGGCCACAAACCTGGATTCTCTGGTCTCAGCCTCCCAAGTACTGGGATTACAAGCGTGTGCCACCACGCCTGGCTTAAAATACAATCTTTTAGAATATTAGAAAGCATTGGCCAAAAAAAGACCATCTGAGAAGAAAAGAAAGTCATGATTCCAAGATGCACAGTCTCTGCCCTAACATTCTCTCAGAAAGATAAGTACCAACCTCGAAAAAGAGACTCAGTGTTCTGAAAATGAATTCAGTGGTTTCCAGGCTAAATACCCAAGTTTGCAAGTATCAAAACAAAAATAAACAACAGTGAACTGATCCCTTTCTGGAGAATCCCTTTCTGGGAATGGGTTCCTTACAGAAATGTGACAAGATTACCTTTTAAAAAAAGATTCCAGACCAGGCATAACCTCATTACTAGGAATATTTGCTACCATATAGGTGCATGTTTTGGCAGCAATTCCTATTATTCCCAGAATTTGTCCCACGTATTAAGATGATGTATTTGCTATCGTTACCATCATATAATTTTGAAAAAATTAAGGAAAAATTGGAAGAATAACATAAATAACTTCCCCCCCCTAAACTGTTTGAAAGTAGTTGTCAATGTGATATTCCATCACTCTCAGATACTTAGGTGTGTGTTTCCCACAAACAAGGATATTCTCCAGCATCAAGACAATACAACCATCAAAATCAGGAAATAACATCAAAGTATTAATAGCAGTCCTCATACCTGAGTTTTTCTAGTTGTCTCAGTAGTGTCCTTTATCACAAAAAGATCCAGTTCTAGCCGGGCGTGGTAGCGCACGCTTGTAATCCCAGTATTTGGGAGGCTGAGACCGGAGGATCTGGGTTCGCCGCCAGTCTCGGCTACTTAGTGAGGCCCTCTGCAACTTAGTGAGACCCTGTTTCAAAATATAGAATAAAAAATAGGGCCGGAGGTGTAGCTCTGAGGTAGAATGCTCCTGGGTTCAATCCCCAGTACCGCAAAAAAAAAAAAAAAGATCTGGTTCACAATCACCTGTTGCATATAGTTGTCATGTATCTTTAATAGTTCCTTTCTGTTTTCTTGACTTTCATGATCTTGACATTTTTGAGAGTTACAGACAAGTTATTTTATAGACTAGCCCTCAATTTTGATTTGTTTTTTGTTTCCTCGCCAGTGGATTCAAGTTGTGCATCTATGGCCAGTATAACACAGAAGCAATGCTTGCTCTTATCCTCAAAGCCCTTATTCCCATGTCTGATGGTGTTCACTTTGACCACTGGACTTAAGCGGTATCTTCTAGGTGCTTCCACGTTAAAATTACTCTTTTCTCTTGTAATAAATAAGCATTTTGTGAAATGGTGTAAATATCCCATTCTACATCAATCTTTCAATTTGTTCATTACTTTTTTATATCTACTTGGAGTCATGATCTTCTATTTATTCATTGGGTCATAATCTATTACTGTCATTACTTTTTGTTTTTGTTTTGTGGCACTGGGGATTGAACCCAGGGGCATTCTACCTCTGAGCTACACCCTCAGCCCTTTATATTTTCTGTTTTGAAACAGGGTCTCACTAGGTTACCGAGAGTCTGGCTATGTTGCTGAGGCTGTCCTTGAACCTGCGATCCTCCTGTCTCAGCCTCCCAAGTACTGGGATTATAGGCATGTGCCACTATGCCTAGCTAGTGCCATTATTTTAATGCTAAAATTGTCTCTTGTTTGTCCTTCAGGAGCTTATTTGAGCTGGCCTCTATGTCCCCATCATTCTTTGAGTAACTCCTTGTTTTGGGGGCATAAAAAGATTTTTCAGGTTCATGCTGTGCTTTCTCTGTCCCGCCTCTGGGAACCAGGCATTTTTCCAAAGTGTCTCGGTAAAGAAAGAAGTCTTCAGTAGCCAAGCTCTGGGTACTGGATGTGCTCAAGGTTTTTGGGGTGACACCATTCCTGGACTCTGCCAGTGGACAGAGCTAGGAGTTTGTGTATGCACAAACACGCTCACATTCACCTTTATATCTATCTTTATTTCTGTATTCATCTATAAATATTGAAACTCATGAATTCACACTGATACATCCCAGCACCCCAATTCCAATCTAATACCACAGGATTGGATTTTTTTTTTCATTTTTTTCTTTTCTGTGCTTATAACTCCCTCCCTAACAGTGGGAAAGTTGGCTTCCACCATCCATAGTACACTGACTGATAAAATCTATCCCCCTTTGTGTTACCACTCTCATCTCTGCCACAAGCCCCTCTCCCGCGTGGGTTCCCTCTTCTCCCTGCTCAGGTTCAGGCTCCCTATTCTTGGTCAGTCCCAAAACTCTGCAGGAATGGCCTCCTCCCCTGATCAGGCTCTGATGCCCCTGCCAAGCTAGCCATGCACCCCTACATGGATGTCCTTCTGACCTTGCTTGGGTGCTGAAGCCTCTGCTGGGTTGTCACCCTTGAAAATGACCTCGTCAGCTCATTTGATACCCCTTTCCTGCCAGGTCTTGGGCACCTAATCCCTCTCAGCCCACTGGGCTCTGATAGCTCCTCTCCCTGTGGACTCCTTTGTACCCTCATCACACTGATGGGCCTCAGTAGGCTGCTTCTTGTGGGGATACCCTCTTCACTCACTTGGACTTTGGCTCCTCTATCTATCTATCTATCTATCTATCATCTATCATCATCATCTATCTATATCTACCATCTATCTATCTATATCTATCTATCTATCTATCTATCATCTATCTATATCTATCATCTATCTATATCTATCTATCTATCTATCATCTATCTATATCTATCATCTATCTATCTATCTATCTATCTATCATCATCTATCTATCATCTATCTATCTATTTTTGCGGTACTGGGGGTTGAACCCAGGGGTATTCTACCTCTGAGTTACACCCCCAGCCCTATTTTTCATTCTTTATTTTGAAACAGGGCCTCACTAAGTACCTGAGGCTGGCTGCGAACCTGTGATCCTCCAGTCTCAGCCTCCCAAGTACTGGAATTACAAGCGTGCGCCACCACGCCTGGCTGGCTCCCCACTCTAGATCACCTCCCATACAGACACCGGCCTCCCTGTGTCAGGCTGCTGAACCCCTATTCTGAGCTACTTCCACCAGAACACCATAGCTGCCTCCTTTATTTTGTTCTGCTTAAAGTTTTAGGACTAATTTTTTTCAGAAAAGAGAAAAGAAGGGAAAGGCTAGTAGTGAGCACCATTCAAGAGTAAGGCGGTCATGGGAAAATGAGGCCAAAATTTGAAATCCACGATCAGAGAACCAGCATATACCTTCATTACAGTGAAGAAGCAAACAAACTATAATGCCCAACAAGCTTTCAATGTATTTTAAATGTTTTTAACTCTAGAAAGTCTTAGGGATTAATAGTTCTTATTGCAGGTAATTTTTTTCTTGATACTTTCACTAATACCTTCAGGTTCTTTAAATCAGTTTATTTTTCTTCTATTAAGTTTAAGTAAAATTAAATTTAATGATTTTTATTTAAAAATGATTTCATATTCAAAGACATATTAATCAGAACTCATAAATTACACTTGGATTAAAGGAGACAGCAAAAATTAACTTCACAAACCAGGTGTGGTGGTGCATGCCTGTAATCTAGTACTTGGGAGGCTGAGACAGGAGGATCGCAGGTTCTCGGCCAGCCTCAGCAACTTAGTGAGGCACTCAGTAACTTAGGAGGACACATAAAAAGGGCTGGGGATGAGCTAGGTGTGGTGGCACATGTTTGTAATTCCAGTACTTGGGAGGCTGAGACAGGAGGATTGCAGGTTCGCGGCCAGCCTCAGCTACTTAGGCCCTTCGCAACTTAGTGAGACCCTGTTTCAAAATAAAGAATAAAAAATAGGCTGGAGGTGTAGCTCAGAGGCAGAATGCCCCTGGGTTCAATCCCCAGTACAACAAACAAACAAACAACTGAACAGATTAATTCATTGCTATATAAAGTCATCAAAATTTGGATCATGTTTTTTTCTTGCTTTCCAAAAGGACCTTCCTAAACCCTTCCTCATGATAGCTAGAAAAGTTACATCCATTTCAATTTATTAGTAACAAAGTATTAGCAAACTAGATTAAACATCTTTTATTTTATACTTTTATTACCAAAATGACATACAAACTATAAAAATGAAAGTAGTGATTCAGGGAGTCTTTTTAATCAAATAATTAACTTTGTGGGTAATTTTTCAGAGTTAGAACCTCATATCAGAGACCACAATAGGCAGTCTTTATATCCTATCCTACATAACTATAGTAGGAGAAAGAGAAAAACAGAGAATTTACATACTGCTCCAGAAAATTATTAGTTGATTTACTCTAAAATGTTCATTTGTAAATTTTTTAAAGAAATTGCAAGTTGGATTTTTAATTTTCACTTTGAAACAATTTGTTGCTTGATCAAGATAGCCCCAGTTGGAAAACCATGTAAAGTTCTTTATCACAGAGCCAAGTCAACTATGATTGGATAATACAAATGTTGGGTGTTTATTAAACAATTCTTTCACTCGCAAATGATGAAGCTAAAAGTCAAGTTACATGACATAGACTAGAAACCAAAAATATCGACGACTGCAGCAGGTCAGTTGGTGTGGTGGAAACTGCTTGCAGTCCACCAAAACCCTTCTTCCTTTGTTGTCGGCACATGAACACAGTAGACGTCCTAGCGTCCCACAGCTAAGTGTGGTCGTGTGGTGGAGTTCTTGCCAAGAAACATTCGTGGAAGTCACATTTAACACTTCTGCTTGATTTAACCAGAAAACCTGGATTTCTTCATTTCTACTGGCTGAAATAGCTACAGAGAGACCTGAATGGCTGGGAGCACAGTACCTATGACTCAGAACACACAGTTCCAGTCATGTGAGAAAGCTACAAACTTCTTTTGTACATTAAACCACATTATTGTTTGCGCTTCTGTTACACTATGTTAGCCTACTCAGACTAATAAAGTTGGTTTCAAGGGACAAATCAAATGTTGTGTGTTCTTGTATCAGTGACATCCTGGGGGACAGGAGACAGGCTTAAGGGTGGATCACTAGTCACACACATTATGATAGCTTCAATCTACTCTTTGCAAATTCATTTTGTGGGCTTCTAATCAAACATGTTTCAGCTATTATCTTTTCAAAATCTGGAAGCTCTTCCTTTTCATTTTAAACAATAAATCTAGTGAAACAATGCAATTCTGTTTGGCGCACTGTCTTGACTTCTGAACCAAGATATTGCTGAAGTCCAGGTAGGTAAGCAAGACTAGTAAAACAGCAGGAAAAAATATCCTTAAGTATTTAACTGATTATAATTGTAGAATATTAAATTCATATTAATGAAAAAGATATATAGTTTTTTGCAGAACTGGGGATTGTACCCAGGGGCAATCTACCTCCGAACTACACCCCCAGCCCCATTTTTTGTTCTTTATTTTGAAACAGGGTCTCTCTAAATTGCGGAGGGCCTAAGTAGCTGAGGCTGGCCATGAACTTGGATCCTCCAGTCTCAGCCTCCTAAGTACCAGAATTACAATCATGTGCCACCACGCCCGGCTGAAAATATTTTTAAAAATCATAAGGCCCCCATAATTCTTCAGAAAAAAAAAAAACAACAGGATGAACTCCTGGTGCCATTAGATGGTCCAATATAGATGGTCTAATTGGTTTTTAGTGTTTCCAGTGCGCTGAGCACTCAGTCATAGTTTATTGATCTCGAGCTTTCTAGTTGACGTTTCACTGAACTACGCAGAGACATAAGAGAGAGAAAGAGGAGGAAAAGAAAGCAGATCCATTTTGTCATGAATTGTATATCATCTCATACTGAGGCTATAATACAGTCATAACTCAGTATCCGTGATTGGTCCCAGGACCCAATGTAGAGACCAAAGTCTGCGGATGCTCAAGTCCCTTATATAAAATGGCACAGTGTTTGCATATGACTTTTGCACATCCTCCCATACACTTTACGTCATCTCTAAATTACTTACAACTAATACAATGTAAATGCTATGGAAATAGGTGCCATACTGTATTGTTTAGGGAATGATAACAAGCAAAAAAAAAAATCTGTATCTGTTCAGTTCAGATGCAATTTTTTTTCAAATATTTTTTACCCGCAGTTGATTGAATCCACCGACGTGAAGGACCGACTGCATGTCAAAATGGTTGCCTCCAATGAGCTCACGGTTGAAACGGGAAGACACTTGAGTATCCCTTTTCTAATCCTTTATACTTTATCATAGCACTCGCCACACTGTCTTGTCATCCACTATTTAAGTGCCTTTTCTTTCTCTAGTTGCTATTAATCTTTTGAGAGGACTAAGAACCCCTTTGAGAATCTGATGAAATCTTTGGTTTCTCCTCTTGCATGTCAGCATATACTCAGAAAGTCTGTAGGCAGTTTCAGGAGTGCTGTAGGCACTTTGAACCCCAAGAGCCCAAGGACCTTAGGTTAAAGGTGCCAAACTGTGGGCCCCTAGAGGACAGGCCTATGTCCAATACATCTGTCAACTCATGTCACCTAACGCAGCAAATAACAGATACGAATGTCCAACAACTATGTGTTAAGACACAGCCATATAAAAATATAATTAGCATCTCTTAAAGCAATTTCAGACAAATTCTTTGTGAGCTCATATCAAAGTTTTGCTTCAAAGCTGCTGGAAGAAGGTAATTTCCAATTATCTCAGTTCAAAGCTTTCTTTCCTAGTAGAGCTTTTTTTTTTTTTTTTTAGGAAGAAAAGGTATCTAGATAACACTGGTAGATTAGTTCAAAAAAAGAAATGTTTAGCTAAAGGTAACTAAGTTCCTCACCAGGCAGGCGGTCAACTGTGAAAGGTGAGTCTCAGTTTATCAGGAAATTGTTCGATTCTATTACTAGAAATGCTTGGTACTTCCAAGAAGAGACTTCTCATCACATCAGACACCAAATTTCTGACCCAGGCAGCCATATCTTAGGTTAGAGATAATTTTCTTCTATCAGTGCAAGTCGGCATACAGTAGCGGTCATGATGAGATCAAGAGAAATTTAGGAAAGGAAATTTTACTGAACTGATATGATCAGAAAAGACCTAAGCGCTGTCCTTGAAGGATGGATGGGGCCTTGGCAGGTGGATCCCAAGGTGGCAACGTATGGTCAGTAGCCAACCAGAAGTACAGCTGGGTAGACAGACAGTAGAAACTAAGGGTAGAAATGTCACTTGCGTTCAGAGTGGGGTGGACCTGGAAGGATAGAATAAGATGTTTGGACTTTATCCACGGAAGATTTCTCTCCCTCTCTTTCTTTCCTTCTTTCCTTTTCTTTCTTTCTTTCTTTCTTTCTTTCTTTCTTTCTTTCTTTCTTTCTTTTTTTCTTCTTTCTTTCCTTCCTTCCTTCTTTCCTTCCTTCCTTCCTTCCTTCCTTCCTTCCTTCCTTCCTTCTTTCTTTCTTTCTTTAACAAACTGCATTTTATTTACATGAAACCCATTTTTTGCAAGATATGAAATTGCAAGGTCAGAAAACAGGTCAGTAGTTAACAGAGGCAGAGTGTGGGGAAGGGGGGGGGGCTGGCGAACATTTCTTCCCCCCAACTCCAATGCACAGACCAGCAAAAGGCATTCTGAAGGTCAAGTCAGGGTCCTAAACAATAGAGAACCATCAGAATACAGGGGCAGTCTTCCAAGGACACTGATACTTTCCCTAACACCTTTACTAGGATTCTTTTGACAAAGTCCATTTAATTGTGTATGTGGTGGCAAGCTTTGTTAAAAGGCAATCACACATCTGTCCACTGAAGATTTCTAAACGGGGCTTGGGCATAATCCAGGTGAAGCCATAATTCGCCTGAGCAGGTGCAGGACAGAGGAAACGTGCAGGGGAGATGGACACATAGAGATGCGGAGACGCTCCCCAGCAAGAAATAAGAAGGGCCTGGGTGGAGTGGTGCAAATCAGAAGCCGTGGCGGCTTGCTGCCAGGGTACCTTGCAAAGGAAAAGTGCAGGCTTTAATACCTGAAGATGGGGACAAGAGGTGGAGAATCAAGGTTGTGAGCTTTGGCGGAGGTGAAATTCACTGACTTGAGATAGTCAAGTGAGTTGGGTAAGTCCAGGTGCACGAGGCTGACGCTAGGTGCATGGCAGCACGGTGCTACCTTTTATAGAGAGGAGTTAGCTGTTCGCATGCAGTTCTCTCATTCCCACTGTGTTGGATGGTCCTTGGAGACGGGGACTTTATTTCTGACACTTATTATCCAGACTATGCTAAACTTTGGCTCCCCAGTCTCTCCCTGCAACACTACTCAATTGTTCACTTGTAACAGAAACAGCCTCTACTTATCAGAGTCTAGATTGGGGAGGAGGATATAAAAGAGCAAAGCAGGGAAGTTGAGCTTTCTTTCACTTTCCCTTCACCGACCCTCATGGCTTGTCATTTAAATAACGCCTCCAGCACAGATACTCCTGTGAAAGGAAGATAGAAGAGATGGGCCATGAAGGATTGACTGCAGAAATAAAACAAGATAGGGGAGAGGATGGGATAAGGAGGCAAGAGATAGGAAAGAAGTCAACACAGAGAGGTTCTGCCTAGCGATGGGCTTTATAATTTGCTCGCTTCTGATTGTTGAGGATGGTTTCATACGAGAGGCTAAAGGTAGTGAAGATGCGCTCTCTACTGAATTATTTTATCCCTGTTTCCAGGTATTAAGACACTGACTCTCCAAGTCATGCTTGACACGGAAGGCAGGAGTTTGCAAATTAGAGATGCCAAACGTGAGAAAACTTGCACTGTAGAAAAGAAAACCGAGGTTGGATGATAGAGAAGGAAGTTGGGGAAGAGAGGTATAGAAGGAAGTAAGGAAAAGAGAAGAGGAACTTTGGAAAATAACCAAGATCTTAAAAGGAATTTTAAAAATCGTTTGAAGATAATAATTTGCAATCCACTTTGCAATATTAACCCTTTTCCCCAACATTCCAAAAAATCTTGAGTAAAATTCATTTCTCTCATTCATGCATTTTGCAGTCGAATTAGTTTTGAGGATGTGTTAAAATGCAAAGTGAGCTTTCGCTGTGAGCCAGGGGTAAGAGGGAAGCCCGCTTAGCCTGAGACTCACCTCATCTCCCTCTTTCTCCTACCGATGCTGTCCCCTTGACCACGCCATTGTTCACTAGCATCTTCACCAGGATTCCACAGAAAGGAAAAGCTGAAAGTAAGATCAAAGAGTTTCAATTCTGTCAAGGAAGCCATCAACAAATATTGACTGAGCACCTGTGATTAAACAAAGCATTGTGCTAGGGGCTGGAGAGAGAGCCAAGAGACAAAGACCTGGACCCTGCTCTGAGGATGCTCACAAGCTACCCAAGGAGAAAAGGCAGTGGGCCCTTGAAGGGGGAAGTGAGTTCTCATTTGTGCAGGATCCTCTGCACTGTCAGGCCTGCCCTGCATTCCCCGGCTGGCACCACATGAAAACAGCCTCACTTTCTCATTTCCCTCTCCTTTCTCTAGAAGAGCCATGGGCTGAGCTGCAGTGTTTGAGCCAAAATTGAAAGAGAAGAGAACCCTTTGCTTTCTTGGAAGGTGGCTCTGTGCAGAGGCCTGTTGTTTACATATTCAATGTTCTTGTTCAGTTCAGTGAGAGGAGCTTTATCCAGCCTAGGGTGTCCCAAGCCTTTCTGTCTTTTATCTCCTAAACATAGACCTGAAATGTCTACTCAGGCCCCCTGAAGTTACTATTTTCCTGGTTCATTTGCTCTTGGTTGCATCCTTTAGTCTTATTCAATTCAATAAAAACTCACTGAGGATCCAGGAACAATGCGCTCTGCTGGGGTCTGGGAGATGCAATAATAAATGAAAAAGGATTCCTGCTCTCAAAAGGCCTGCTGTATGCATGGATGTCTCTGTCACTCTGAACTTCATCATAATGTATGATTACAATGCACCAATAAAAAATAAACAAAAATATAAATAAAAATAAAATAGGGCTGGGGGTGTAGCTCAAAGGTAGAATGCCCCTGGGTTCAATCCCTAATACCATAAAAAATTAATTGAGCAACAAATATACCACTTATGGTAACTTTGAAATAGGGCTGGGGGTGTAGCTCAAAGGCATAATATCCCTGGATTCATCCCCTAGTACCAAAAAAAAAATAATAATTAGGCAACAAATATACCACTTATGGTAATTTTTTCTTTTTTTGCGGTACTGGGGATTGAACCCAGGGGCATTCCACCTCCAAGCTACACCCCCAGCCCTATTTTTTTATTCTTTATTTTGAAACAGGGTCTCACTAAGTTGAAGAGGGCCTCACTAAGCAGCTAAGGCTGGCTGCAAACCCGGATCCTCTGGTCTCAGCCTCCCAAGTACTGGGATTACAAGCATGTGCCACCATGCCCGGCTCACTTACGGTAATTGTGAAATAGTATTTGAATATTCACTATGTTCCCAGAATTGAAAACTTGAGACTTACTGGGTTAAATGGGATTGGTTTCATGCTCCGCTGGGATGCAGGAACCTAACTGCTTCCTGTAGCTTTCAGAGTGGCGATTGTTTTGTGCGCTGTTTATTCCATGTCTCTGTGGAGTAGAGGATCTAGGGCTTCCCATTCTGCAACATTGCTGAGGTCGCCTCCCTCGGTCCATTGTATTTCAAAGATAAAATATGACACCAGAGAGTGTGTGTGCATGAAATTTGGAAGGCTTAGTATTCAAGAGTGTGTTCGTTGAATAAAATAATAACTGCCAACAACGACAACAAAAAAGCCAAGAACCTAACAGTGGGGTTGGGGGTCAGAGACAGAAAAGCCTCCTATTAACTGCAAATCCACCTGTCAATTTGATAATCCCAAGAGAAACAAACAAAAAAGAAGACCAATGTGAGAGAGCTTGGAGCACGTAGGTCTTTGAGCCTTGTTTGTTAGGTGGCTGGTGGATAGAAGGACAGTGGCGCCATGACTGCCACCTCCACCGGTGACAGGCACGTGGGAACACTTCAGATTCTGCCCCCGTTGGCACGACACAAACAGGCTTCTTTCTCTCAGGCTGGTGTTGAGAGAATGCCGCTGCTAATTCTGTGAAATCTACAGGTGCATCCTGTTATTGTGGCACTGAGTTGAGTTTCTCACTTTGTAATTTCCACCAGATTTTGCTAGACAGGGCACAGGGGTCCTGTGGAAAACCAAAATCCACTATGAATCAAATAACCCTCCTTCACTCAAATGTCTAGTTCTCACGAGGCCATCTGACCTGTGAGTTGCCAATAAAATACTAGGTGAGAACAGTTGGTTTGTATGAATCATAAACCGAGTTCTCCATCCCTGCCCATTGAAAGTGGAGCTTTGCTACCATCTTGCAGCTTAGGGTAACCAGTTTGATTCCTGTTCCCCCTTTCTATTTGAATGAAGCTTGTGTTTGCTGCTTGAATATCAGCAAAAGCTCCCTTGCCTCTTCTGTTAGGTTCTAGTTCAAAGATGGATAATGCCAGGCATGGTGGCACATGCCTGTAATCCCAGGGAGGCTGAGACAAGAGGATCCCAGGTTCGAGGACAGCCTCAGCAAGTAGTGAGACTCTCATCAACCTAGCAAGACCCTGTTCCAAAATAAAAATAAAATAGGGCTGGGGGTATAGCTCAGAGGTAGAATGCCTCTGGGTTCAATCTCCAGTACCACACACACACAAAAGGGATGGATAATAATACAGTTTATCTCTCAAGCCAGTACCAATTACCAGTGGCTACTCGAGCGAAGATTCCGAACCTCTGTATCAGTTTCGTGGGCTGTGGGTATTCAGAGGGAGGTGAAGGCGTGTCTGTGTCATTTTTTGTCTAGACATCTACTAAGCTTTCCAACCAGCTTCATTGATTCACATATACCTCTCTGGTCCTTCTTCATTTAACCTTTTACTTCTAGTTACATCTTCCTGAAGAACACTGTTCTCTCCTGCTTCCCTTATCCAGAACTAAGGGTCTCAGGATGTCTTTGATGTGAGCCCAAATTCCATAGCCTGATATTCAAGATTATTCATAATATTCCCTCTGTGTGTGTGTGTGTGTGTGTGTGTGTGTGTGTGTGTGTGTTACTGGGGATCAAACTCAGGGGCATTCTACCTCTGAGCTACACCCCCAGCCCTATTTTATGTTTTATTTTGGAATAGGGTGTCACTAAATTGTGGAGGGTCTTGATAAATTGCTGAGGCTGGCCACGTACCTGTGATCCTCCTGTCTCAGCCTCCCAAGTACTGAGATTACAAGTGTGTGCCACCACGCCCAGTTCCTAATCTATCTCTTTAATATTAATTCTCCACTTTTCTCCTTTTTGCTGTCTTTGTGACAAAACAAACAAACAAACAAACAAACATCAGCTGTTCTCTATTCCCTTAATATGGTCTCCTCTTTTCTTGTTTCTCTCCGTGGAACCCATAAACCCAAATCTCACTCATTCTTTTTTTTTATGGTACTGGGGATTGACTCTACAGGCATTCTACCTCTGAGCTACACCCCCAGCCCTATTTTGTTTTTAACTTTTGAAACAGGTTCTCACTAAATTGCAGAAGGCCTCACTAAGTTGCTGAGGCTGGCTGCGAACCTGTAATCTGTCTCAGCCTCCCAAGTACTGGGCTTACAGGCCTTTGCCACCATGCATGCCTGTCTTCATTCACTCATAAGAGCCAACTGAAATGCTACTTCCTGAAAATAAGTCTCACCTTACCTCAAAGTGCTCTCTCTTTTATGAGCTATTACCTTAGCTGCATCTCAGACATATTGAAAATAATCGCTAGCATTGATGAAGCTCTTACGACACGGCCGGCATCATCCTGAGCATTTGGGATGTGTTATCTTACTAACTTCTCACAGCAATCCCACGAGAGAGGTGTACTATCACAACTTCCATTTGACAACCGAAGATTCACTTCTCATTGTGGTTGTCAAATGCCCACACTCACAAAAATCATTAGGAGTGGTGTCACATCTAAATCCCTAGATCTATCTAACCCTTAAACATACCACTATTCCATCACTCTCAGGATACCTACCAGCTTATGACTACATCACAGGTCTCTGGAGACATATCTGATCATTCCAACTACACTCTGTGTGTCTTTAGAAAAAGGATATATCACGTGGGCCTGGTGGCTCATGCCTGTAATCCCAGAACTTGGGAGACTGAGAGAAGAGGATCACAGGTTCAAGGCCAGCCTTGGCAACTTAGCAAGACCCTGTTTCAAAATAAAGAATAAAAAGGCCTGAGGATGTAGCTTGGAGGTAGAACCCTCCTGGGCTCAACCCCCAGTACCAAAAAAGAAAAAAGAAAAAGGATATGTCCCTAAGTCACCTTTTCATTCCCAGGGCTGACTGTAGGGCCTAGCACATGGAGGATGCTCATAAGTATCTGTCAAATGAATGATTGTATGGAGAATATTTTAGAGCTCTGCTTTGGAGAAGCATGATTAAAAGGGGTATCAGCCTTCACCATTGTACTTTATGGAACTGGGTTCGAGGGGAAATAAATCACTAAATTGCAGCATATGTGACCCAAAGTCCACAACTAAGTAGTGTGATCTAAAGGGTTTGATTGGAAGCTTCAGTGTCAGTAGGGAGGATAGCCAGTCCGTTCAATTTAGAATCCAAGGATAGAATGCTATTGGCCTGCTGGTGTGAACTTCTTTCTTTTCTGAGTACAGTGTGTCTCTTTGACTCTAGTCCTGCCTCCTTAAGAGCAGATAGGATCACTTTGAACCTTACTATAATATATAATTCCAATGCACCAGTAAAAGTATTAAAAACTTAAAAAATAAAGAAAAAAAACAAGCAGCATCCCCAGGAATGGAGCTAAATAGCCTTGTCTGTTGCGCACATGGGACGAGTAGGGAAGTGTATACCATCTTGACTATTTTAGGTTCCTGGTAACTCTGTCCTTCCTCCATAAAAACTCAGTCTTCCCCATACTTTTTTCCACTTCCAGTGTCAGAGCTTGAGAAAACAAACACAACAAAAACAGAACAGGGACTTTCTGGGTAACAAGGTCAGAAGGTTATCTCCTAACAGGTGAACTTTTTTCATATGACACTTGGAAGGTTAAAATAGAACAAAGGGGCCAACCACCTGTGAGAAGGTCTGAGGAAACCAGAGATAACATTAGCCCGTGGTTCAGTTCATGGAATCCAAATATCTGTTTCATCAGTCCTCGCCAGATGGGGTATTAATGATACCTTGGATTGAGGAAATTCATGTTTTTCCGAGAAGTTAGAAACTTCTTATTTGAGTAACCTCATTTTCCCCTCCCTAACCATCTGTGAAACATTATGTCTCTTATTCGATAGATGAAGAGATTGGGTTCTGTTGAGCCAAAGTTAACTTCACCCCTATCATGACCCACATTTCCCCACACTGTTGATAGGTCTTCTTGTTTTATACAAAGAAGAGAATTCCTCATTTTCTGCTGAGCTCATTTTGGGGGGCCATGTAATTACTATTCTTTATTGAGTGCCTACTATGTATCAGGTGAATAGTAAACACAAAACAGAAAAAAAATCCTTGCTGTTATAAAGACACTTCATTTGGGGTGAGGCAGACAGCCAATAAGCAAATAAACAAATGAATATCTAGTATAATATTCCATGGTGATAGTGTTACAAAGAAAAATAATGCAGGCAAATTAAGCATACCGGGGTTGGGGTGGAAAGAATGTCCTGTTAGGTAGAGATGTCGGGAGAAGTCCCTCAGAGGGGGTGACATTTGGGTGTAGATCTGGTTGAAACTGGGGAGCCAACCATATCACCTGAGTCAGAAATGGGTTCCAAGCCGGGCATGGTGGCGCATGCTTGTAATCCCAGTACTTGGGAGGCTGAGACAGGAGGATCGCAGGTTCGTGGCCAACCTCAGCTACTTAGTGAGGCCCTCCGCAACTGAGTGAGACCCTGTTTCAAAATAAAGAATAAAAAAAATAGGCTAGAGGTGTAGCTTGGAGGTAGAACACCCCTGGGTTCAATCAAAAAAAAAAGAAAGAAAGAAAGAAAGAAATGGGTTCCATGTCCCAGCAAGCAGACTGGTGTGAGCAGACAAGCCAGAGGCATGCTGGGACAGCTGGCAGAGGCTGGATCGTTTAAGGGTTTGTAGGCCAGGTCAGGAATTTGGGACTTTATCCTAAGTTGGTGGGGTGCTGCGAGAAGCAGGATAAAGCACTCAGTTGTCCAACTGAGGTGACTGTGGTAGATCAGAGGCCACCGCAGGGGAGGCAGTGGGGCTGTTTTTTGGTTTTTTTTTTGTGTGTGTGTGTGGTACTGGGGATTGGACCCAGAGGCATTTTACCTCCAAGCTACACCCCCAGCTCCATTTTTTATTCTTTATTTTTTGAAACCGGGTCTTGCTAAGTTGCAGAGGGCCTCACTAAGTAGCTGAGGCTGGCCACGAACCTGGATCCTCCTGTCTCAGCCTCCCAAGTACTGGGATTACAAGCGTGCGCCACCACGCCCGGCTGGGGCTCTGTTTTAAAAGTAAAGCCCACACAACTTGCTTCATTGATGGATGTAAGGAAAATAGAAGAATCCAGTACCACTCCAGTTTTTGGCTTGAGTCCTCAGTGAAGGATGTTGCTGGTTACTGAGACAGAGATGCGTAGAAGCTCGGGGTGAGGGTTACGAGGGAGAAGCATGAACGAATGAGAGTTCTGTTTGGGCCATGCTAATTGGCATGTATGGGGAGTTATTGGGTAGGTGTTTAATAAACAACTCGCTGGAGCAGTTGTGCTCCAAAGGAGAGCAGAGAATATAACCTGGAACTGGGGAAAGTTGTCGGGGGACTAGCGAGGTTTCTTAAAAATACCACTTCTTTGGCCAGGCGTGGTAGTGCACACCTGGAATCCTAGTACTTGGCAGGCTGAGACAGGAGGATTGCAGGTTTGAGGACAGCCTCAGCAAGTAGTGAGACTCTCATCAACCTCGTGAGACCCTGTTTCAAAATTAAAATAGGGTTAGGGATGTATCTTGGAGGTAGAATGCCCCTGGGTTCAATTCCCAGTAACACACACACACACACACACACACACACACACACACAAACACACATTACCACTTCTTGGTATTTATCCAAAAGAATTAAAGTCAGCATACTATGGCAATATATGCATATCCATGTTTACAGCAGCACAATTCACAATAGCTAAGTTATGGAACCAACCCAGGTGTCCACCAATGGATGAATGGATAAAGAAAATGTGGTAGACACAAAATGCGGAGTTTTACTCAGTCATAAGGAAGAAGGAAATTATGTCATTTGCAGGAAAATGGATGAAACTGGAGAACATCGTGCCAAATGAGGTAAGCCTGACTCAGAAAGTCAAGGGTTGTATGTTTTCTCTCTTATGTGGTAGCTAAAGAGAAAAAAAGGAATGAAAAGGGGCCTCATGAAAATAAGAGAGAGTGGTAGAGTAGTAGGAGGGGGGTCAGGGGGGTACAGGAGAGGAAAGAAATCAAATTATTCTATGTGTATATATGAATATATCACTATGAATCTCACTAGTATGTATAATTATAATGCACCAATAAAAAGTAATAAAAAAGAAAATCAGAGTTACTTAGTGCAACACAGGACACTGGATTGGGTTCTGGAACAGAAAACAAACGTCAGTAGAAATGTGGTAAAATCTAAATAAAATCTGGAGTTCAGTGAGTCAAAAAATAGACTTTATTTATTTGGTACTGGGGATTGAACTCAGGAGCATTCTACCTCCAACCTATACCCCCAGCCCTGTTTTTATTTTTATTTTGAAACAGGGCCTCACTAAGCAGTTGAGGCTGGCCACAAACCTGTGATCCTCCTGTCTCAGCCTTCCAAGTACTAGGATTACAAGCATGCGCCACCACACCCGGCTGACTTTTTTTTTTTAGAGTAGTTTTCAGTGTACAGCAAACCTGAGCAGAAAGTACAGAGGTAGTCACATATCTCCTGCCCCCCCAAGCATATCCACCCCCATCAGAGAGGTATAGTTATTACAATCGATGATCCTACATTTACACATCATTGTGTTTCCATGTCTGATTTTCTTAAAGTTTAAATCATTGGTAGATAAGATTTAGGTGAGGATGAATTTTGCCATATACCAGATATATTGGGGGAATGAGAGGTTATGGGTACATGCCAGTGCTTTGCGACCTCAATTGGTTCTTAGAATTCCCCGGGGCAGCCTTAACATTATTTTTATGTCAAAGCTCTGCACCTGGAGTTTCAGACTCAATCTATGTGGCTTGTGGCATCGGCGGGTTTTTAAAGATTCTCAGATCATTTAAAAATGTTGTCTTGGTTGAGAAGCACGGTTTGAATGGTGAGATTTGAAATTAAGAGTGTGAGAGTTGGACGGGCATATGGTTTGATTTTTCAAAGTAACAGTAGGGGCTATTCAATAAACCCTCTCAAAGATAGTGTGTTAAGGAACATTTAGTATATTTGACAGAAATCGACTCAAAGGGGAGGGAGAGAATTTATACAAGGATACAGGAATATATTATCGAGTCCAAGGAAGGCCAAAGAACCAGTCCTCAAGTCGTTGGCCAATGTAACTTCAGGGCCTCTGTGGGAAAGTTCAGGCTGACGATTAAATGAGCCCATGTTAGATGACTCTGCCCATGATGCTCAGTCAATTCACGTTCTCAATGGACATGTGACTGGCTGTAACCCCAAGAACTGAATTTCCCTAAGGCAGGGCTCCATTACTCTGTTCCTGATGCAGTTATCTGTTCCAAAGGGCCTTTGGTCACACAGTGTGGTTATGGCTCCCGGAAACCCGTGTGTGTGTGTGTGTGTGTGTGTGTGTGTGTGTGTGCGTGTGTCTTAGGGAAGGGCAGGCAGTTCTCAAAGACAGTGAGTCGGGGCTGAGTGGGCATGCGGAAGAGAATAAGATTAACCCAAAAATGTAAAACGAAGACTATGGATTGAAAGAATGAAATGATTAGAATATGTAGCATCAACTCTTGATTCTACATACAATGAGATTTTTATAGCAATTTTATAATCTCAGTTGTCTTTAAGCACATTTCCTTGAAACTGTCATCTTTGCAGTCAGTTATTTTGTACAGAGAAAAGTCAAACTAATTGAGAGAATTAAAACTCCCAGCAAGCTAATAAATTAATAAATATACACATACATCAAAACCCCATCAGCCGCAACAATTTAGTTGGTTCCTGTTTTGTGTTACTCGTTCCACTGTTCATTGGCACACACTCTCTTCATCACTCCAGCCCATCGGTATGAAATACAAGGGCCGCATCTTTTTGGTGAAGAAAGGAAACATCACACATGTAACCTGCTAAGAGCTAGAACATTGGTATAAGGGAACTTTGTAAGAAGGAAAGGGAAAGTGATTGAACCCCAATTAGTGGAAAGCAAAGGCAAGTCAGGAACCACTGCCTGAAGCCACAGGGACTGGGATTAATTTGTTGTTGCTATTTAACAAATGTCTGTTGGGGTAAATTGAACCTAGCTCTTTAGACTGATGGAAGCAGAGGGCCAAGAATGAGGTTGGTATTGTTTATTTTGTTCCACACTTCTCTTTTCCTTCCTTCCTTCCTTCCTTCCTTCCTTCCTTCCTTCCTTTTCTGTTTTTTGTTCTGCAGTTTTCTATGGAAGCCTTCACAAAGACCATTTTCAGTGAATTCCACTGATCCAAGTGTCTTCTGATTGATAATGATGGTGACGACTAGGCAGTGTCCCTCTGGACATTTGGTACCCATCCCATCCTTGGGCCAAACCTAAGGCTTTCTAGACAGACTCATATGTCAATTACTTGACCTAGTTGGTTTCAAACTTTTTTAAAGATTTCTTTTATTTTTCTTTCTTTCTTTCCTTTCTTTCTTTCTTTATTTCTTTCTTTCTTCCTTCCTTCCTTCCTTCCTTCCTTCCTTCC
>PVJS01018177.1:0-35214 GCA_004027185.1 Glis glis | reverse complement strand
AAACAGGGTCTCACTAAGTTGCGGAGGGCCTCACTAAGTAGCTGAGGCTGGCCGCGAACCCGGATCCTCCGGTCTCAGCCTCCCAAGGACTGGGATTATAGGCTTGTGCCACCACGCCTGGCTCCAGAGGGTCTTTTTAAGGGAAAGAGGATGATGGTCAGAGGGAAGGTCAGAGAAGGAATCCAATAATAACAAGCAGAAACCAGAGTGATATAATGAATGCCAGCTTTGAAGGTGGAAGGGGGCAGGGGGTCGTGAGCCAAGTGATGTGGAAGCTTCTAGAAACTGAATAGGCAAGGAATCGGTTTTCCCTGGAACCTCCTATGGGAGCTCAGTCCTGCCCAGACCTTGATTCCAGCCCAGCAAGAACCATTTTGGAAATCCTGACCTCCGGAATTAACATGGCTATGTTAAGCCCTCAAGTTTGCAGTGATTTGTTAGAGCAGGGATCAGAAATGAACTGCCTGTCGACACCCCTATAAGGCCATGTACCCCCCCAGAGCTTTCAGTGGAGTGGGTCTGCAGCCTCTCTCAGTGCCCCTGACCTCCCCACTCCAATAACAATGACAACACCTGCAACTCACTGCTGCACCGGTGCGCCAAGCATCTCTACGCAGACTGGAGAAAGCCTTCCAGCCGCGCCAAGGCAGCAGGAACATCGCCTGGTTTCTCAGCTCCGGGCACAGCTGTCCTCCCCCCAACCAGGTCTGCTCATCCCCTTCTCTGTCCTGCTGTCTGCTGGGATGGACCGTGTGGACCACATAGATGGACTTTCTGCTTCCCTGGACGCCTCTCGAGCTCGGCCAATAGGAAGCCAGGATTGGCTGAGCCCTCTACCAAGGAACTCGAGACTGCAGGTGGCCCTGTGCACACAGCGATGCGCCCCAGGTTCCTGGTGTTTGTCTGCCTTCTCAGGCCTGGGGGGGAGGAATAACAGCAACCCACCATTGCTAATTGAGGGGTGCTGCAACCATCCCTTGTGACTTCCCCAAATCCGAGCGAGCTTTTGCCTCCTGCCAGGACCCCAATGGATACCACACGTCATGCAAACGTGCCAAGGACAAGTCAAGTCGCTTGTCCAAGGTTAAGAGTCAGGAAGAGGCAGAGCCGGTGCAGAGCCTGGGTCTGCCTAAACTCTTGGCCAGAGGGTGCGGGGTGGCACACGGGCTGCGGGTTACACAGCCAGAGCACGCATTTCATGAACTTTTCTTTTTTCTTTTACTTGAATTCCTTGTCAACCCTTGACGATCGGGAGCTTTGAAATACAAACCCAGAATTCCTGCTCTCCGTGAAAGCTAAACAGAGAAAGCAGGGCTCTGAGTGCTTTGTGTGTTAACGCCTATGACCGTTACAAGCTAAATACTAGCGCTCACTCGATTTTAAGTGTGGGGAAACTGAGGTCCAGAGATTGAACCTCTTGTCTGAGGTCATTCGGCAAGCACATGGGGGAGCCGTGACCCAAACCCAGTTTGTCGGCTAGGGTACACCGAACCTCATGTTGCCAAGTTCTGCAACAAACCTGCCTTAGATGGCCGGCCATTCAAATTTGCAACCCCTTCTGGGTGTCTCCAAGAGAAGAAAACCCAAGAAGTCCTGCCCTGGGGCTTCTGGGATGGGCCTGGCTAATTGCTGGGTGTCGTCTTTATCCCAAAGCAGGCTCTGCCACCAAGAGGGGAATTCAGCTTTATTCTAGCTGTGGCTCACCATGCAAACGCTCTGTCCGGCGCTGCATTCCACAGCGCCGGGGCCTGCCCGACCCCGTAATTCTCTGGCCACATCCTGGGTTTCTGATGGTGCCCAGCGCCTGGCTGGAGCCTGCGGGAGCCCAGCGCTCACATCCCTAGACTCAGGAGCACACAGAGCTCTTGTTCTCCCGCCCCCGCCCTGCCTGCTCAGGTTGGAGCCTTGCCTCGGGCTGAATGGGGCTCTAACTTTGTCTTTCCTTGGCCACTATCCCCTATCAGCCCACCAACAGGGAAGACAAGCCATGCAGTGGCACTTTCTAAAAAAAAATCTCTTGAAATCAGAGCCGGCTGGGTCTCCTTCTCCCAGGGCACCCCCCTCAGAGTGGGCTGTTGTGGTGGGTTTAGTTTCTCATCTTTCTAGTCTCGGCTCTTCCTCTGGTTTCCCCTGAGTGTCCCTGGGGAGGAGGGGCCCTCTAAAAGCCCTCATTGTTAGAGTAACCGAAGCGTCCCCACCGCCTGAGATGGACCCGGGAGGGCAGTGACACCGGGCCAGGGGATCCATGGTCCTCTTATTGCGGAGAGGTTGTCCCTCCTGGCCCCAGCGTGGGCAGGAGGAGGGCAGGGAGAAGGAACTGTTCGAAAGAACTGGCTTGACCCCGGGGGGAGGTGAACACATTCTAGAAGAAGAGGAGAAGTGTTAATCTTGCCAAAGAGAGCAATTAATTGGCCATTCCCCTGTGGGGTAGAGTTTCGTCTCTAAAACCTCTCGGAGATCAGAGAAGGAACTAGATCAGTCCCAGGGAGCAGCCTCGATGGCGTCCCCGGTGAGTGTCTGGCTGATAAATATTTACGTGATGCTTCTGGGTGCAAGGCATTCTGGGAGATGCCTGGAGGGCTGCAGGAAAGAGGAGCCACCAGGCAGAGTAAGGCCTAGATCCTGATCTTGACTTTGAATCTAATTGGCTCTGCCCCTGGGGCTAGTCCCTTTCCTCCTGGGCATCAATTTCCCCAGAAAGAAAGAGACGGTGGGCCTGGCTGGTCCCAGCTCTTCTGCCTCTGATGGAGAAATGCATGGGAGTGGGAAGCACGGATAGGCTGCTCAGTTTCTACCCTACAGCCATGCTCTTCCTAGCTAACAGAGCCCCTGACTCTGGAGGGGGGGCTATTCGCCAATTCCCAGGGAATGGTTAATGATGGGTCCAAACCAGGGAATCTTAAGGGGATTGTTTTGCCCCCCCCCCCCCCGCCCAGGACGTGTGTCAACATCTGCAGACATTTTGGTTGTCTCAATAGAGGGAGGAGGCAGGGCGTGGTGGCACACGCTTGTAATCCCAGTACTTTGGGAGGCGGAGACTGGAGGATCCAGGTTCACGGCCAGCCTCACCTCTCTCGCTCTCTCTCTCCTTGTCTCTCTCTCTTTCTCTCTCTCTACTTAGTGAGGCCCTCCGCAACTTCGTGAGACCCGGTTTCAAAATAAAATATAAAAAAAATAGGGACGGGGGCGTAGCGCAGAGGTAGAACGCCCCTGCGTTCAATCCCCAGTACCGCAAAAAAAAAAAAAAAAATACAGAGAGGAGATGTAACAGGCATCTGGTGGGGAGAGGCCAGGGACCCTGCCCGAGGACATCCTACGATGAACCGGACGACCACAGTCCCGACAAGGAACTAGCCGGCCGCAAAGGACAGTAGGTGAATACTGTGACCAGATCATCAGCGAGACCGCACCGGAGACCCTGGGAGATGGCACTGGGCAGGCGGAAAGACAGCGAGGGAGGCCAGCCAGGGAGGCTCGGAGAGGGAGGATGCCAGACCTCCCCGAGCAGCAGCTGGGCCAGGCACTGGGGCAGGGCGGGACGGAGCGCAGCAAGGGACTGGGCCGGTGTTGCGGTGGCAGGGACTGGTCTAAGGAGAAGCTCAGGCCAAGGAAGTGGGTGAGAGGTGGCACCGCGCCGGGCTAGGAACCTTTCAGAGGCCACGTGGGAGGCTGAGGCTGGCTCCTGGCTCCAACAGGGCGTCTTCCCCCAGAGGGTCTCCCCCTCCCGGTTTCTTGCAGAGGCCTGTGCAGGCTCCACCTGGCCACCCGCACTGGGCTTGACCCTGGGCGGGCGTCATGTCAGGTTGGGGCTGGCAGAAAGGGTGCCAAGGGGAGGCCAAAACAAGGACCTGGATCCATTCCCAAGCATGTGCTGAGCGCCGACTGTATACGGGGCCCTCCTGCCCCTCCAGCATCACCTCCTCCCTCTTCATGTCCTGTGCTCCAGCCACTCGGAAACGTCTTCGTCATGAGCCCCCCGCCTTCCTCTGTGGAGACCCTCAGGGAGAACTCCCACCCTGGAACATCCTCCCCTCCTTGGCTCAGCCGGTGTCCCCTCCGCATCTCCTCCTCAGAGTGACCCTCCCCTGCCCGGAAGCAAGCCGAGTCTCCTTCGTCTGTGTCCTGCGACGCCCCAGCCTTTCCTTCCTGGAAAGCTTTTACCCTTCCTTGAAGCGATTATTTAAATGCTGGCCAGAGCAGGAGGACGGCAGAGTGCTCGGGAGGACCGGCTTTGACATCAGAGGAGCCCGGTTCATACGCGGCTCTGCCACGTGCAACATGACCTCGAGCGACCCAGCTTGCCTCTCAGAGCCTCGGTGTCCCATCTACGCACAGGGCACAAGCGTGGCACCAGCCTCCTGCAGCTACAGTGAAGATTAAGTGAAATTATGGGTGCAACACGCTTAGCAAATGACAATTTACTAGTATTAATTTTTATTATTATTATTATTACTATCATTGATATAGTGGTTAAGAGCATGAACTCTTGAGCCAGGCATGATGTAAACACAGAGGTATATGAAATGCTTGGGACTGCAGAGGACACCCATCTGCCTCTCCAGGAAGGCGGGGAGCAGAAAGCAGAGCCTCAGTTTCCTCATCTGTAAAGTGGGCTCCTAATGGACTTCCTCACAGAGCTTGGGCGCCCAGTTGGCCAGAGCTCTGCCAATGCTGGTGCATCCGGGACAGACCCCTGGGGAAGGCTGCATAGGGAGGAAGGGGTGGTGAAATGAGGGGTGGGGGTAAGAAATCTACAAAGCCACTGCTGTGATGAGTGTTTAATGAAGCCAACACGGAGTTTTCAGAGAAGTAAGAGCCCCTACCCGCGCTCTGAGTTTGACTGCAAATCTGCTGCGATTCCCCAGCCCCACATCTGCCCCGGCCTGTCCACCCACTGAGCCTGGAGATCAAGGTTATGGACCAGTGGTTTCACATGACCAGGGGCTCTGTGAATTTTACTGGGTCTCCTGCAAGTCGCTTTGAAGTGCAGCCTTCAATAATTAACATGCTAGTGGGAATCCTTTGATCATTCTCATCCACAGACAAAAGGGAAAGAAGACCACTCCGGGGTGAGGCCTAGTTCCTGGACACAGCCTGTGCCCCTTTAACTCCTACCTTGAAGTCGACCTCAGACTCCGGAGTCCGACAGGCCAGCTCGGCTCCTGGGCCCTCTAGGGACATTGCTAGAGGCTTCCGTGATGTGACTCAACTACAATGTTGAGGACAGTGCCTGGTATGTAGAAAGAACTCAGTAGGCCGCGTATGGTGGCACAGGCCTGTGATCCCAGAGACTCAGGAGGCTGAGGCAGAAGGATCACAAGTTGGAGGCCAGCCTGGGCAACTTAGTGAGACCCTGTCTTAAAGTAAAAATAAAAGAAAAAGGGCTGGGGGTGTAACTCAGTGGTAGAACACTTGCCTAGCATGTGGGAAGCCAGTACCAAAAAAAAAAAGAAGGGAAAAGGAAAAGAAGAGCTTCATATAATCTAAGCATTCTACCGCCGAGCTACACCCCCAGCCCTCTATATTTTTTATTTTGAAATAGGGTCTCACGAAGTTGATGAGGTCTTGCTCAGTTACTGAGGCTGGACTCGAACCTGTGATCCTCTGTCTCAGCCTCCCAGTACAAAAGTAAACAAATAAATAACAAATAAAAAAATAAGAAGGGCTGGGGGTGTAGTTCCTAGGTAGAACAGCCCTTGGTTTAACCCCAGTACCAAAAGAAAAGAAAAGAAAAAATAAATAAACCTAACAGTAGCTCTGTTTACTAATCGATTCTATCACTCAACTATTTCCCAAACTCTTTCTTCCACACCAGTCCCATCGCCATTACCCCAGCTCAGGCCTCCGACATCCCATGCCTCATTCATTCATTCATTCAAACAACCACTTAGCAAGCACGATGACCAGCCTGGCCGTGTGTCACAGGCCCTGAGGATCTGCACACTCCGGCCTCCGTGGAACTTGGGTTCTAGAGCAGCGTTCTCAGCTGGGGGCACCGGGCCATCCCTGGAGATGATTCTGGGGTGTGACTTGGGGGGGTGTGAGGACCGACTGGCCTCTGGGGAGCAGAGGCCAGGGTGCTGCTCAGCAGCCTACCGTGCACAGAAGAGTCCCCACAAGAAAGAACCATTCAGCTCAACAAGCCGCGAGTGCCCAGGCCGCAAAGACCTGTTTTTGCAACTCAGACAGTCAACAAGCCATTCCCAGGAGGGGGGATAAGAGCGAAGGAGGCAGTGCTGGGTGGAGGTGGGGCGCAGCCGCGTCTCCTGAAGATCTCACGTGGAGCAGGAGGGGAAGAAGGGAGCCAAGGAGCACTCCAGGGGCTTTGCCCAGAGCACGCAGGATACATGAGCACAGGCCCAGCCAAGCACCGCTCGGTATCCGGTCTTTTTTTTGAGAGGGGTACTGGGGATTGAACACGGGGGCATTCTACCTCTGAGCCACACCCCCCTATTTTATTAATTAATTAATTAAGTTGCGGTACTGGGGATTGAACCCAGGGGCATTCTACCTCTGAGCCACATCCCCCTATTTTATTAATTAATTAATTAATTAATTAATTTGCTGTACTGGAGATTGAACCCAGGGGCATTCTACCTCCGAGCTACACCCCCAGCCCTGTTTTTTTTTTTTTTTATTCTTTATTTTGAAACAGGGCCTCACTAAGTAGCTGAGGCTGGCCACGAACCCGGATCCTCCAGTCTCAGCCTCCCGAGTACTGGGATTACAAGCGTGTGCCACCACGCCCCGCTTGGTATCCATTCTTAACCCTCCCTTCCCATGACACTCCCTCCTCTAGCCTCTACACAACAGCCAGGGCTGTTTAAATAGAGTTCCATGCCTCCTTTCCCCTTCCCAGGTCCCTACCAATGCCCGGCGGTGTCCACCGTGACCCAAATGCCTGTCACGACATGACCCCCCACAATCTCCTCACCCCTAACCCAGGCCCACTCCTCTCCCCACCCTGCTCCTTGCTCAACCCTCCTCCTTGCGAAAGGCTCAGTTTAGATGCCACATCCTCCAGGAAGCCTTCCTGGGCTCCCCCAGCTAGGGGAGAGGCCTCCCCTGAGCTCTGATGGCGCCCCGTGTTTCCCTCATCCACCTGCCTGCTGATCTCGCTAGTGCTCAGCTTCCTGCCTCCTCTGCCGGGCTGTGAACTGCGAGGCTGGCGGGCAGAGAGTCTGGATCTGTATTCACCAGGGTGCCCTAGGACGCCGGACGTTCATGTTAAGACTGGGGAAATCCTGAGCGAACACAAACCAGTTGGTTTCTCTAGTGAGAGCTGATATTTTTGATATTTTTGCAGAGCCTAGCCTATGCACAGCTCACATCTGTCCACAGAATGGTGAGCCTGAGACATGTTTCTTCAAGGGATGGATGGACGAAGCTCATCCTCAATGAGTTCACAGTCCACAACCCTCAGCCCGGCTTCTGGGAACCACTGGGAGACTCCAGCCCCATTCGAGCTTCAAGGATCGACAAAAATCCCCGTGCTTCGGCTTTTTACCTGCGGCCCAGGTTCAAGAGCCGAGCCCAGATTCCCCTCCCATGTGCACAGCGAGGGAGGGCCCAGCCCTGGAGGAACACCCGGGGCGGCAGGTCCAGAGTCCGCACCCTCCTAGACCCGGACACCTGCCCGCTGTGGGCCTCAGGGCCCCATGTCCTCATCCTGACCCTGCCCAGCCCGTCACCTGGCCCTGGACTCAGGACGGCTTATCTTGCTGTCTGTCAGTATCCTGCGAAACCAGGGATTGACGATGCTTCTCAGGTTTTCTTTTTCTTTCTTTCCTTCCTTCCTTCCTTCCTTCCTTCCTTCCTTCCTTCCTTCCTTCTTTCTTCTTTCTCTCTCTCTCTCTCTCTCTCTCTCTCTCTCTCTCTCTTTCTGTCTGTCTGTCTTCTTTTTCTTTCCTCTTTCTTTCTTTTCTGCAGCAGTCAATCCACAACCTTATCTTATTCTTAAAAAAGGGATAGGTGTGTTCTCTGGGCAGGTGGTCTCTGGGTCAACACAAAAGATGCTTGGGTTGTTTTTGTACTTTGAAACCCCTGGGGAGCTTACCAGACAGAGCAGGGCACACCCCACACCAGGATTTGTTGCACTAATACCAGAGAATAACTTGGTTTCAAACAGGATACAGAAGTCAGGTGTGGTGGTGCAGGCCCATCATCCCAGTACTTGGGAGGCTGAGATAGGAGGTTCTAGGCCAGCCTCAGGAACTTAGCAAGACCCTCAGCAACTCAGCGAGACCCTATTTCAAAATGAAAAAGAAAAAGGGCTGGGGGTGTAGCTCAGAGGTAGAATGCCCCCTGGGTTCAATCCCCAGTTCTAAAAACACAAAAACAGAACCCCAAAAACAGGATTCATGAGGCCAAATCAGTTATTGTCTAGGTGGGACCCCCCCAGAAGTAATTATCTGAGGGACACTGGGAGTGTTTTCATGGGAATCATGACCCACGTATGCAGGCTGACATAAAACAAGGATGTACAATTTGATGAATTACTGCACAATGCATACACCCCATGTATCCGCCATCCACGGCAATAAACGACATCGCCAGCACCTCAGAACCCCTCCTGTACCCCTCTAATCAACACCGCCCCTCCTTCCACATCCACACAACCTTCCTGGCTGTTAGGGCCGTTTCTTCCTGGCTTTTCTCTCCGTTATGTCCACGTACGCATGCATGCATCCCGAAACACTATAGTTACCTTCTATCTTGAGCTCTTTAGAAGTCGAATGATGGCGCGGGGTGTGTTTATTTTGGTCTGGCTCTCGCGCTCGGCATTCTTTTGCACGATACACCCTTTCGTGGGGTGTCGCTATAGGTCGCCCCTGCTCACTTCCAGGGCGTTCTTCCTTGGTATGTCGAATCCTCATTTTATTTTTATTTTATTTTATTTTTTGTGGTACTGGGGATTGAACCCAGAGGCATTTTACCTCTGAGCTATACCCCCAACCCTATTTTATTTTATTTTTACGGTACTGGGGATTGAATCTAGGGACATTTTACCTCCAAACTACACCCCCAGTCTGATTTTTTTTTCTTTATTTTGAAACAGGGTCTCGCTAAGTTGCAGAGGGCCTCACTAAGTAGCTGAGGATGGCTGCGAACCTGCAATTCTCCTGTCTCAGCCTCCCAAGTACTGGGATGACAAGCGTGCGCCACCACGCCCAGCTTCTATTTTATTTTTTATTTTGAATCAGAGTCTCACTGAATTGCAGAGGGCCTCACAAAGTTGCTGAGGCTGTCCTCGAACCTGCGATCCTCCTGTCCCAGCCTCTCAAGTACTGGGATGACAAGCATGCGCCACCACGCCCGGCTCGAAACCTCATTTTAATTCTCTATTCTACCATCATGGACATTTGAGTAGTTTCGGGTTTTCTCTATTTATGAGTATTATGGGAAAAAAATAAAAGAACATCTCTAGTCATTTCTGTTGAGTGTGTATTTTGACACGAAGCCACGGGGGATGTTCTGTGCCATGTTTGTAAATCCAACCAGTGCTTTGAAGCAGTAACTTCGCCTATGAACTTCACGATGTGTGCCGTGTGCCTGTGGCTGGCTTGGAGCACAGGACTCAGGAACATAAACGAGACACAGCCAGGGCCCTGACCCCCCCAAGGATGTCCGGTGGAGGTGATGCAGGGCAGTGAAATCATAACACAGCGCTGCCATCCTGACCCCTGAAAGAATCAGGAGAAAACATCTCAAGGGAGATCGGACCTGGTCCAGGGGCCCCAGCGGGATTCTCAGAGTAATGCTCTACCTCAGACCTGAAGGGGGAGTTGCATCTGCCAGGTGAAGAAGGACGCATGTGAGGCAGCTGGCTAGGTGTGTGTGCAAAGGCCCTGTGGTAGGAGGAAATGAAGGTCTGGAAAGTCTCCTGAGATGACTCAGAGAGGGAGCAGCAGGGCTGGGCTGGGACTGACTGCTATGGCACAGCTGGTGTGAAGGCCAAGCGGTGCCCTTGGACGCAGAGTCCCCTCACAAGAGGCAAGGCCTCGAGGCTCAGGTGGGCCAGAGTTCAAGTCTCCGCCCTGCCAAGTCCTAGCTGTGTGACCTGGGGCAGAAACGGCGAAATCACTGCTCACCTCTGGCTGGGAGGAGGAGGAGGGACTGAGCTCGCGAAGGGCCTGGCAGAGCGATCACTCAGTAACTATAAGGAGCAGCAGCATCTACCGCCCTTTCCCCAGGCTGCTGGGTGCAGTGTTTAATGAGTACCTACTAGGTGCCTGATACCTCTTAGGAGAGAGGAGTTATGAGGATCCCCATGCTGCTGATGGGCAACTGAGACTCAGAGAGGCCCAGTGACTTACGCTAAGTCACACAGCTGCCAGGAGGAAGCTGAATTACCTTCTAAGCTGCTGCAGAAGTTTTCTCCCAGGGCATCGATAGTGTGGAGCAGGAAATCAGACCATTAATAACCTCAGGCAGCAAAATGAACGGCCTGTAAGCAGCCACTCGTGCCGAATCCCAGCCACACAGCCCATTGCAAATGGCGCAGCTCTGAGTCGGCAGGTATTCTTGGGGCCATCGAGGGGCTGCAGGTGCACCAGGTACATGACCCAGCTTTCCAGAACCATGGCCCATGCGTCTCCCGAGGTCACCCACAATGCATGCCCTCCAGGGCTCAGGCAAAACAGACTCTTTGTCCCCCACGTGAGGAAGACCCGTCTTCACAAGCAGGGGCCAGCTGAGGTCCCGGATGTGTTCCTCTTGCCTGCTCTGTCTTATAATCGCTGGAACTGGCAGCTAACATTTACAATCGGCTAGCTTTTGCAGGCAACCTTGGAATTCACTTAACAAAGAACTTAAAAAACTTAACACTAAAAATAAATAAATAAATGGGCAATTGAGCGGCATAGACGCCTTTCTCAAAAGGGGAAATACAAAGGGCCAATAAATATACAAAAAAATATTCAACCTCACCAGCAATCAGACAAATGTGAACCATAAGGACACTGAGAGTCTATGTAACTCCAGTTAGAATGGCAATCATCAAGAATACAAACAACGCCGGGCGTGGTGGCGCACGCTTGTAATCCCAGTACTTTGGGAGGCGGAGACCGGAGGATCCGGGTTCGGGGCCAGCCTCAGCTCGCTCTCTCTCTCTCTCTCTCTCTCTCCCTGTACCCTGTTGTTGGGAGTGCAAATGAGTACAGCTGTGATGGAGATCAGTGTGGAGGTTCCTCAAAAGACTGGGGATAGAACCACCACATGACCCAGCCGTACCATTCTTGGGGATCTTTCCAAAGGAATCGAAGTCAGAGTATTATAGTCATACACGCGTATCTGTGTTTATAGCAGCACAATTCACAATGGCCAAGCTATTGGACCAGCCTAGGTGTCCATCAGCAGATGAAAGGGTTACAAAACCAGGGTCTATACACACAACGGAATTTTACTCAGCCATAAAGAAGAACAAAACTATGTCATTTGCAGAAAAACGGCTGAAACGAAAGAATATTATGCTAAGCAAGATTAGCCAGTCTCAGAAAGTGAAGGGCCATATGTTTTCATTCATATGTGAAGAAATAGAAAGAAATTGGGAAAGAAAAGAGACTTCAGATAAATGAGGGGAGGTACTAGTTGAATAGCGGAGGGGCTGGGGGGGGGAGGTGGTATATGAAGTCATCAATCCTGATTTCAGTATTATGTACGGAGGGAACGGAGTGGGATCCAGACAGAAACAGACCGAGTGCTCTGCGCATGCGTGTGTCTATCACTCTGAACCTCATTACGATGTATAATTACAATGCACCAATGAAAAATAAAAATAAAAAGCCAAGGCATGTGGCCACCCTGGGTCCAAGCGAGTTCTTGTGTTCAAACCACGGATCCCTCCCTGCCCTCAGATGGGGGACTCTGAGCTGTCTCAGGCCTAGGGGATCTGCCTGGCCCTGGGGGCCCCTGGAGTTGTGTCCCCTCCCTGCATCCTTTGAGCCATCATGGCTTCTAGCTGGGAAGGTGTCACAGGAGGACGGTGGGGATGGCTGCTTTTGTCAGAAAAGGACAGGAAAGTGACTAGGCCGCGGTGATACGGGGTCTAGTGGGGCGTCCAGCTCAGATCATGAACACTTGCCGAGCCCCTGCGTGGCCAGCACGGCTGTCACACCAGTAACAATCACAGCAGTAGCGGTAGGTGGGGTTTACTGAGTCCGCTGCCCGCTGGGGACCGCGCTAGGTTCCTTGCACGCTCCATCTCGTCCATCGTCCCACAGCTGGGTGAGGACCTGATGGCCGTTCCATCGGTCGCGTTACCTGAACGGTAATCCCTTCCCCTTCTTCAGTTAACTTCCTTTAGGACTCATCCCTTCCTCACCTTTGGTGTCTGTGGCTCAGGAAGCCACAAAGGGTGATTCACCCCCCACAAGGCTCCAGGGCTGGTCACAAGACTCTAGCAACAATGACGGGTCCCAGGAGGCCCTGGGTCTCTATTTCAGAATTGCTGTAAGTGGGCTGGCGGCCGCTGCAATGGAAGCAGGAAGTTGCTGATAGGTTTCTGTGTCCAGAAGAAAAGAGCTAGCCTGAGAAGGAGGTCCACAGGAGAAAGGGGAGCCGAGAGATGGGTAAGGAGTGAAGGACCAGGAAGGGAGGAGAGGAGGGAGGGAGAGAGAGAGAGAGAGAGAGAGAGAGAGAGACCTATGACATTGGCAAGTTCCTGGATCCAGCCAAGCCTGAAGCTAATTTCTAGTTACATAAGCCAATATGTTCCCTTTCTTGCCTGAGGATAAAATAATGTAATGATATTTAGGTTGGGCTTTCTGTCACTTCTGACCAAAAGAATCCTGATGAAGGCGAATATTATTGTTTCCATGTTATCTAGGATGAATTGCAGGCTAAGGGGGTCAAACCCACGGGACCCCAGCAACTCAGTAGCATCTGCTCTGAGCAAGATCTGCCTGCACTTCCAGCCGTCTCCATCTCAACAGGGTTGTCCCTCTGCCTCTGAGGGCTGAGAGCTGGGATTTTAGAAACAGCACACGTTCTGAGCTGCCGGCACCTCGTAATGTTTGGGGGAGGCCGGGTGGGGGGAGGCGAGGAGGCTGCGTGGAAACGAAACGTGTCATTATTATTTAAATCCATCCAGAAGCCATAAGGAGAAAAATCAAAGCTTTCAGTGGCATTTCCCCAGTGCCATTTTTAATTCTATCTTATCAAAACACAGCTGGGATTTGTTTTTCAAAAAGAAGAAGGAAAAAAAGCTCCTTTAATGAAAAAAAAATAAAAATTCTCTAATAAAAGTTAAAATAGCCCACAGGCCATCAGGTGACGACGGAAGGAAGACAGGGGCAATTTAGTGAGTTAATGCAGATTAAAAAACGAATTTGTGGACTGTCTTTTTTCCCAGAGCTCGCCTCTTCTGGGCAAGGCTATGCGCTTGCACAGTGGGGCAGAAGTCGCTGTGGCTCCCGTGTCCCCATGTTCCTCCGCGCTGGGATTCCATGGGCTCAGTGGGGGCGGGCTTGTGCCTTGTTGCTCCAGCCAGGGCTCAGGGGAATCCTTTACTGGCCTTCATGCACGCTCCTTACGGGCCGCCCATGGCTGGGAGAGCGGTCAAGAGCAGAGGCAAGGCCCTGGGACTGCTCATTATCCACTGGCCCCTCTTCGCCTACAAAGCCCTATGGTCTATGCCCTTTGGTTCATGCTACTCTCCTACTGACTGCAAGGCCAGCAGGAGATTATTAAAACATGCTATATTCTAAAAAAAATTAGAATAAGTATGTTAGATATATAATATATAATTCTTTTATTATTTATTTATTTATTTATGCGGTACTGGGGATTGAACCCAGGGGCATTCTACCACCGAGCTACACCCCCAGCCCTTTTTTTTTATTCTTTATTTTGAAACAGGGTCTCACTAAGTTGCAGAGGGCCTCACTAAGTAGCTGAGGCTGGCCGCAAACCCGGATCCTCAGGTCTCAGCCTCCCAAGTACTGAGATTACAAGTGTGTGCCACCATGCCCAGCTATAATATATAATTCTAATATAATAGAATGTTATATTAGACTATAACATTAAAATATGTTCTATTCCATTATATACAATATATATTTCATTATATATGATTTCATTTTATGTGTATAATGGAATATGATATAAATCCACTATGGCTATATATGTGTATATGTGTGTGTGTGTGTGTGTGTGTGTGTGTGTGTGTGTTTGTGCATGTGTGTGTGTGTATAATGTTTGTTGATACGTCACATTTCGCTCCTGCATCTTTCTACTGATAGACACTTGGCTGCTTCTACCTCTGGGGATGATGAATACTGCCTCTGTGAGCGGCGCTGGACTTCTGAACTCAAGATCAGGACGATCCGGGGCACCTTCCTCAAAGGATTAATGGGTGAAAGACACCAGCGGGCGGGCACAGGCAAGCACCTGCCTCTGTCAGGGCCCAGCAGGTGACAGACGGCTCATCCTACCTGGGTGACTCAGGAGAGGCGACATTGAAGGGGAGGGGACCACAGGCAGGGTGTCGCATCAGGGAGCCCTAACACCATAGGCCTGAGGGACAGGAGAGGGAGGAGTCCTCAGGACCCAGAGAAGGCTCCTGAAAGGAGGGACCAGAATTCCCACTGTTACCACCCTGGCATGTCTTCCCCAGGGCACCCAGCACAAACTGAACGATGCTCAGTTTCTTGCTCCAGCTCTGGTGCTCAGAGTCATCCCAGGACAGCAGGGCTCCTCCTACTCAGAACTTCACCCCCAGACCCTGGCGCAGAGCAGATGCTCAGGAAACACCCCTGGTACACTGTGAGTGCAAAATGAGCCTGTGAATGACGGATGTGGGTGGTTCATTCATTCATTCACTGTGATGACCAAACAGCTACCCCCCCACCCCGAAATGCCAGCTCCCTGCCCCCAGACTCCAGAGTCTGGACAGAGGGAGGCAGGAAGTTCCGCGTCAGAGACCCAGATGTGGTGATAGAAGAAGACTGTGGGCAGCCCCCAACTGCTGGAAAAGACAGAGCAGTGGACCCCCGAACCCCAGGAGCTTCCAGAAGGATGACTGCCCCACTGACCTCCAGATGGCAAAAGAATATTTTCGCATCGTTTAGATGACTATATTTGTGGTCACTTGTTATTGCAACCATAGGAAACTCATACGAACTCATAGGAACAGTCATGGAGCAGGATGGAGGAGACCCAGGCTCTCGTCCAGCTCGGTCACCAGCTTGCAAGACCTCAACTGAGCCCCACCTTCACGGTGTCCAAAGGAAGCCCAGCTGCCCTGCTGAAGGTTGGAGTCGAGGGGGCAGGAGCTGAGCAGTGAGAGCGTGCAGGGCTGGTACCCAGGGTGGAGGGCTCGGGAGACAGGGAAAGCCCCTCCCCAGGGCTGATGAGGAGCAAGGGGCAGAAACCCAGCAAGGTCCAGAGAAGCCACTGGTGGCCCCACACCATGCCTGGCTCTTTCTGAATGGCACAGTTTACCTCTAGTGACGCGCCGGCTCCCAAGACCAGGGACACACAGAGCAGTCAGTCGGCATAAAAAGTATTGACAAGCCGGGTGTGGTGGCGCACGCTTGTAATCCCAGTACTTTGGGAGGCGGAGACCGGAGGATCCAGGTTCGCGGCCAACCTCAGCACCTATGCGCGCACACGTGATCTCTCTCTTTCTCTCCTCTCTCTCCTCTCTCTCTCTCTCTCTCTCTACCTAGTGAGGTCCTCCGCAACTTCATGAGACCCGGTTTCAAAAATAAAGCATAAAAAAATAGGGCCGGGGGTGTAGCGCGGAGGTAGAACGCCCCTGCGTTCAATCCCCGGTACCGAAAAAAAAAAAAGGAATTGACAAAAGGAAGCCCCTCGTGGACTCGGATGGATGATGGGGAATGGCCCTGATACCGGGAGAGTCCCCACTCTCATCTCTGCCTGCAGGTGGCTGGGACCCAGCTCTGACAAGGGCTGGAAGGGAAGCTGCCCAGTGATAGGAAGAAGGCTACCCACCAGCACTTACGTCACCTGCACCATCTGCCACCGCCCCATCCAGTCTAGTCCCTGAATTTTCACAGGGCCTTCTGGATAGTCATGATGATTATTATCTCAGTTTTTACAGAGGGGGAAACAGAGTCATGGAACTGATAAGCCAAAGACTGTGGTGTCTCAGACACAGCAGAACCTGGACTGGGCCCCAGACAGCTGCTCCAGGGCATGGACACAAAGTGCCCCACGTTCCTCTGCCCCCACGCACCTCTCCTGTTCTTGCTCTGGGCTGAGAAGCCACATCACTTTTGCAACAGTACCAGAGACATCCACTCACTGTCCCGCTTCTATAGTTGAGGTTCCCGAGGCACAGAATGGTGACCTCAGTGTCCACAGTGCCTGGCGTTGTGATTAGAGCTTTGCTTCCCTCCTTTTGCTGAATCCTATGAGTCTTGTGGCCCTGAGACAGGAGGATCGCAGGTTCGAGGCCAGCCTCAGCAACTTGTTTCAAAATTAAAAAATAAAATAGGGCTGGGGGTGTAGCTCAGAGGTAGAATGCCTCTGGATTCGGTCCCTAGTACAAAGAGAGAGAGAGAGAGAGAGAGAGAGAGAGAGAGAATGAACCAGTCCTGCCCTGTTCTGACATTCTGACATTTGGGAACTTCAGATGAACCTATTCTAATAAAACAACAACAACAACAACAACAACAATAATAATAATAATGAATATTGTTCTGAGCACTTATCCTGAGCCAGATATTGTGCTAGGGTTTTATGTGAATTAACTTATTAGATACTCACAGTAAAGAGAAGGTAGGTGCATTGTAAACATCCTCCCTCATTTTACAGGTGAGTAAATTGGGGCACAGGGTTAAGACACCTGGCCAGAGTCAGAGAGCAAGTATAAGGCAGATCTGGGCAGAGAAGCCAAGTGGTTAGAGTCCAGAGCCCTGGCTGCCCACTGCAACACCCCGCGGCTTCTCGTCCATTCATTCTGGGGCGTGTATGGCTCTCTCTCTTCCTCCTCACCTTGAGCTAAGCTGGGAGAAATCTTCCAGGTGCAGGCCCTGGGTCTGTTCCAAGTCCCTGAGTCAGGAGGGCTGGTGAGGGAGACACAGAAAGTACCTTCTAGAACTATTACATGCCATTTGGCCATAAATTCTCTCCTGTTTGAAAGCACATTTCCCCCACTTAACTCCACCCCACGCAATCATCGAGTTTTAATTTGGACACAGACCTTCTCCGGTGCCTAGGGAAGGATCCGGGGACTCACGCCTGCCTTCTTTTCTTTCCTTATGAGTGAACCAAGGCCGCTGCTCTCAGCCTGGGACCCAGGAATTGTGGGGTTTCGAGAGTAACAACACTTAGCCCCACCTCTCTGGCAGACATCCTTTGGTTTATTCTGTCAACAAACACTGAGCAACTACCATCTGCCTTTCCTGCCTCAGCGCAGGGCAGAGCTTCGCAGGTCAAGAGTGCTGCCCCCCAGGACACCCATCTGTGTCCACTCTGTGCTCCCAGAAGGCACCCCACTCACCTCCCAGGGCCCAACGCAGGACGCGGCAGCTCCAGTGTGAAGTACGCACCCCGTCGTGGCGCGCTGGAGAAACGGATGGCTACGTGAATACACTTATGAATCAGCGAGCCCTCAGGTTGCAGGAGGAAACTCTCTGGAGACTCCCGCTGATTTGAAGAAGGTGCAGACACTGGCCGACTTACCTCCCCTCTGGTTCTGGATAGGAGCCCAAGGCCATTTCACTGCTAGAAGGCATCTTAGCTACTGATGCCCATTCCAGAAAATAACACATCTGCCTGCGGTGACCACTGCTCACTTCTATACCCAGCATTGTCTTATTTCATCCACGTAAGGACCCTATAAGGCAGGCATTATTGTTCCCATTTTACAGAAGAAGACCCAGAGGCACAGAGAGCTCGAGCAACTTGCCCAGGATCACACAGCCTGTAGGTGGCAGAGCTGAGATAGGAGCCTGAGCCTGCTGGGTTCCAAGATAGGCTCTCAGCCTTTGCTCCTGCCGGAGACCACAGTTAACCAGGCCCTCGGTACCCAGCGCTGGACGTGCACGGAGGGGCATCTCTTGCAGGGGTCTCACCCCCTCCATCCCACACCAGTCCTGGCAGCGATGGTGGGGGCCTCCGTGCATGCTAGCCATCAGACGGAAGGGGACCTCACTCCTCAAGGGCCCTGCAGCCTGGGTTCTGCGTGTGAGCTGCTCCCACACGAGACACAGACGATGGAGCAAACGCAATGCGCCCTCTGCTACGCACAGCTACACAGCCGTGGCTCCTTTGAAAACATCCTCAGCTTCCAGAGGAGGACGCAGAGGCCAGAGGGAGCCACTCCCCATTCTTGTGAAGCCACTGAGCTCTGAACCCAAATTTGCCCGATGCCAAAAAAAAAATGTTCATTTCCTGAGTGTCTACCATGTGGCCCTCCGAGAAACACGTTAATCTGACCACGGGACAAACACGTTTTACACAGGGACAGATTCCCTGCCTACTAAAGAGGGCTTAACCGGTTCTTGGGGTCATCACTGAGGCCGGCAATTTCCTTGTTCTCGAACATCAAGTGAGCCCAAGCAACCGGGATGGAGGGTCGTTTGACCCCTACGCTAAACTCCCCCAGTTGGTGATCGCTTCATTTTTGTGCCTCTTGTTTTTACGTCAGTCTGTGCCCTCGTTCACAGGCTGTCTCCTGTTTCTTCCGGCCGCTATCCCCGTGCTTTCTCTAGCATCCCACACGCTTCTCATCTGCTCCGTCTACATTTAATCATACTGAGAAACAGGGTCACTGAGCTCATCAGAAGGATGTGCCAAGAAACAGTAAACAGGCGCCGAGTGAGGGACTGTTGGTTCTTCTCCAAGACGGACACCGGACCACTTTCTTTCTCTGCTTTCTATATGGTTGAGTTTCTAGGACAAATGGCCGACAGATCTCATGACAATATGCCTAGGAGCTATGTGCACATGAAAACTAATTGTTCCAAATGAAAACGATTGTTCCAAAGATCCTGTTCCTTTTTACCAGCCCCTCAAGGTAGGCATTCAAGAGGCAGAGCCCAAGCCGGGTGGTGGTACACGCTTGTAATCCCAGTACTTGGGAGGCTGAGACAGGAGGATTGCAGGTTCAAAGCCAGCTTCAGCAACTTAGTAAGACCCTGTTTCAAAATAAAATAACAAAACAGAGCTGGGGGCGTAGCCCCAAGGTAGAACACCCCTGGGTTCAGTCCCCACCACCACAAACAAACAAACCAACAAAAAATGCAGATCCCGGGTCCAAGTTTAGAAGAGGCCGCACGGGATGGGGGATCAGGACCATCTTGGCAAAGTGGGACTTGCCGTGGGGACAACGCAGGAGAGGAAGAGAGACAGGTGTGGCACTGTCTCCAGCCCACGACTCTGATGCGTCCAACCGTGCATCGCGGAGAACGTGGTGTGGTGGCTGGGGTTTTCCATGAACCTACAGAGCCAGATCTGCCTTTGTCGACTGGCCTGGAGGGGGCGTCCAGCCACTCCCAGCCACACCTGGCTGGCCTCCCTGACAGATCCAGGCTTCCCCGCCCGAGTCTGTAAGGATGGACGCTGGCCTGGCTCGGGCCATTTCCACATTCATAAACAAGAGGAGCCGGGCATGGTGGCTCATGCTTGTAATCCCAGTACTTTGGGAGGCGGAGACTGGAGGATCTGGGTTCGCGGCCAGCCTCAGCTCGCGCACGCGCTCTCTCTCCCTCCCTCTCTCTCTCTACTTAGTGAGGCCCTCCGCAACTTCATGAGACCTGGTTTCAAAATAAAGCATAAAAAAGAAAATAGGGCCGGGGGTGTAGTGCGGAGGTAGAACGCCCCTGGGTTCAATCCCCGGTACCGCAAAAAAAAATAAATAAATAAATAAAATAAAATAAACAAGAGGGAGGGGAAAGGGCGAGCTTCCTCTGAGAGGCTCAAGAAACGCGCGGCACCTCCACCTGGAAAGAAGGTGGTGTCACAGCAGAGAGGAGAGGAGGGGACAGGAGTGGCTGAGACACGGGCTGGGCTCAAACCCCAGCTCTCCACTTCCTGGCTGTGTGACCCTGGACAAGTGGGTGAACCTCCCTGAGCCTCAGTGCTCAGTGCTCTGTGACGTGGAGACAAGAATCCCTTCGCTCACAGGGATGTCACAGGGACTCAAGGAGAGGGTGGAAGGGAAGCTCTGACTCCAACTCCAGGCACTGTCAACACCCTATTAAACAGAAGTCACAGTGACAACGATGATGATGACTCCCATCGACACCATCACCGTGGTCATCAGGAGGGGCCTCGGATCAGGGTCCTGCAGGGCCACCCATACCAAGACTTTGGGGCAACTCTAAGTAGAAAAGAAAGTGGAACCGTAAGAGACCAGGCTGGAGAAGTCCTTAATGATCATGGGTAATCCCTCTCCCATTCTACAGATGGGAAAACCAAGGCCCAGAGCAGGGAAGGGACCTGCTCAAGGTGACCAAGTCAGCTCAGATCTCTTCCTCTCCCACTCATAAGTGCTTCCCTTCGCCTCATACAGGACAACACAGAGGACTTAAAGGAATCAAGGAGCAAGACGGTATTTGGCAGCTGAGCTAGGGACGTGAGCACCTGGGTGTGAGCGGTGTCGTGCTGGCTGGGCCTCCTGCCTGGGGCTTCCAGATGCATTTGTTCAAGTTGGGGCTGGGAGGGGACACAGCTGTCCTTCCAGATGTCCAGGCTCTAAGACCCCAGTCATCTGCTTCCCACTGGCTCGGTGGCCATGGGGCGTCATCTGCATGGTTCTCTCCCTCTCCATCTAAGGATTCTCCCAGCTCACAGTCTGGGAGCTGCTGCACCCTCCTTGACCCTCTGACCCCTGTCATCTGATCCGCAGTGATTCAGCCAAGTCCACCCATTGATCCATTGTCTGCCTTGATCTCCTCTCCCTTGGACAGCTCAGGACCTTGCCGGGACTTTAGCCCTGGGGTCAGCAAATATTTTCGGTAAGAGTGCAGAGAATTTACTCTAGGCTCTGCAGGCCACGTGCTGTCTGTCGCGACTATTCAGCCCTGTCATTACTGCTCCAGAGCAGCCATAGACAACAGGCACATGAACACACGTGACTGTGGCCCAGTATAACCGTATTTACACAAACAGGTAGTGAACCAGATTTGCCCATCCCCTGATCTAGATCATTCCAAGCTGGGTCCAACACCTCCTCTGGGACTAGAGTAACCAGCTCGTCCTGATTTGCGTGAGACTCTCCGGGTTTAGCACTGGAAGTCCCGTATGCATTCTGGACAAACCTCGGTTTCAGAGAGCCCGGGATGGCTGCCCCAGGACCCTGAGACCTCTGGTTTCTCCCAGAGCAACTCTGCGCTGACTATGATATTGAACTGTCCCCTCCATAAAGGCAGGAGGAAGAGGGGCTGCCATGGAGTGTGGCTTCCGACATCCCAGGCACTGTGCAAAGGTCTCTGTCAACATTGATCCTCACCATGAACCAGCGAGGAGAGGCTGGAGCTGGGCAAGGGCCGGACTGGGCCCTGCTAATGAACCCCCAGAACCCAGCTCTCCTGCTTCCTCTCCACGCCATGGAGGAAAGACAGAGAGGGGCACGTCATCTCTGTGTCGTCAATGCCTGGCACAGAATTTGTCACTTAGAAGAATCTGAGTAAACACTGATGCTGAATGAATGAATATGTAAGTGGATGAATGGGTGGATGGGTGGGTGAGCGTGTGGGTGAATAGACGGTTGAATACAGATGGATGGATGACGGGCGGATGGATAGATGGGTAGGTAGGTGGACAAGTGGATGGATGAATGGATGAGTAGATGGATGAGTGGATGTAGAGATGGGTGGATGGATGAATGATGGGGGAATTGGTGGATGAATGAGTAGATGGATAGATGAGTAGATGCATAGATAGATAGATGGATGGATGGATGGATGATTGACAGATGGATGGATGATGGATGGATGGATGGATGGATCGGTAGATGGATGAGTAAATGGATAGATGATGGATGGATGGATGGATGGATGGATAGATGGATGAGTAGATGGATGGATGATGGATGGATGGATAGATGGATGAGTAAATGAGTAGAAGGGTAGATGGATGTATGGATGTTTGAATGAAGAGATGGATGGATGGACAAATCCCCCATATTCAAACAGATACTTCCCATTTCTGTGGCACGATTCCTTCCTGCCAACCCAACCTCCAGGAGAGCTAAGGGGAATATCCCAACGTAGCTATGATATCAATTGTGTCAATCATGCCTGCTGGCCCTGGGAGGCAATAATGACATCATGGTTAAAAATATGTTCTCTGACTTCAGGTAGTCTGTGTGCAAATTCCAAGCAGGCTTCTTCTGGATCGTGTGACGTAGGTAAATGAATTCACCTCTGTGAGCCTCACAGGTTATAACAAAAGACTGTAACAGAAACTATTGCATACAGCCAGGTGTGGTGGCGCACACCTGTAATCCCAGTACTTGGGAGGCTGAGACAGGAGGATGGCAGGTTTGAGGACAGCCTCAGCAATGTTGTGAGGCCCTCAGCAACTTAGTGAGACCCTGTTTCCAAATAAAAAATAAAATAGGGCTTGGGGTGTATCTCAGAGGTAGAATGCCCCTGGGTTAAATCCCCCAGTACCACGAAAAGAAGAAGGAGGAGGAGGAAGAGGAGGAGGAGGAGGAGGAGGAAGAAAGAAAAAAGAAGAAAGAAAAGAATCTATTGCACAGGATTGCTATGAGTAATAGATGACACACTAAAGCCCCTGGTATGACGTGTGTACCTAGTGAACACTCCATAAATATCATTTTATTATGGTTATCATCGTTTATGCCAAATGGGCAGAAAGCAAGGTAGGGATGGGACATCAATGGTGAGAACAGTAGGCAGCTCTGAGTGAGTTCCAAGGTCCAACACAAGAAGGAAATAAAGACTACTTGACTGGTACCGGCATCAGTTAGCTACGACCACAATAAAGGTGCACAACAGGCAATTCGCAATGCCAGTGATAGAGAAGAAGCATTTATTTAACTGAGCAGTTTGTGGCTGACTGGAGCTGGGTTGGACTAGGCTGAGCTCCAAGCTTCACGAAAGTTTGGGCCCAAGATGTGTTCATTTGAAGGCCAGGCTCGGGAGGCAGCGGGGACCTCAGGAGAGCTCTTCCCAGCCACAGCAGAAACACACAAGGTCCCCCAAGGCCTAAGTGTGAAGCAGGCATAGTGTCAATTCTGCCTCGTCTGGTGGCAGCGCTGGTCCCAGGGCTGGACTGAGTGAAGGGGCAACAGTGTACACCCTGCCTATCGCATGAGTGAGGAGATCGAGAAGAGCACGGTCTCATACGGGGGTAGGGAGGAACTGGGGCCAGAGATTCAGCTACCCCATATCCCTGCCCTGGCCTGACCTTGGGAAGGGCCCCCACGCCAGGGCCCTGCCCTCCTCCTCAGCTTCCCGCCTTCAGTCCTAGCTCTTGATCAAAATCCGGAGGGTCCCTGAGCACTAAGTACTTTCAGTCCACAGAGACCAAAGACCCACTCACTCCCCACCCGTTTCCATCTTCCCAACATCTGGACCTGCTCCGGGGAGCCATTAATCTCAGGCAATTTCTCTCCTCACTTGATTTGTTTATTTAAGGAAAACAAGTTGCTCCTAATTAGAAACACTGCTGTCGAGATGTTCGGCACATCCTAGGCTGCCTATTTTCAGACCTTCTGCCTAAAATTATACCTGTGCTTTTAACATCTGCGAGTTCGTTTGGCAACTGTCCTCGGTGGAGGCTTCTGGTGAGGAGATGGGGCTGTGGGAGGGGGCGAGGGAGCTGGGATGCAGGAATGCACAAGGTCCGGAGTCCTGGGAGGCACGGGCGCTTGGAAAGACGAACACCCAACATCCCTCTCAGAGCCGGCACCAACTGCTGAATCAACTCTCAGAAGGCACCTGGCACGGACACAGCTCCACTTGAAAAGCACAAGCTTAGGCACGGGTCCTGTTTGAAAGCATGCGGGTGTGTTCAAGAGTTACCACCCTCAGAGATGCACATGCTTACACACACACACGTGCAGAAGTCACACTGCCACCCAGATAGGCAAACACACTCAGAAACGCATGCATGTGCGCCCAGAGACATACAAGAAGATCCAGTCCAGGTATGCACTCTCAGCAGCTCGCTCATACATAGGAGACATGCACCAAAGCCACACGGAAGCACATATCCAGAGACACTCACATGTGCATGCACACACACACACACACACACACACACACACTGAAATGTATGCTGCAACTAACACAACCAGATACTAACACTCAAAAACAAGCACACAAAAATGCAATTGAGTGTGCAATGATACACAAAGGCAGGCACTCAGAAATGTGTTCACAAAGAGACACAAAAGTTTACCCTGTAACACACACAAGCACACGCCCACAGAAACACATGGACACAGAGACACAATCAAATGTACACTCTAACACTCTCAGATACACAGGCTCAAAAACTTACCCATATACAGACACTCACAGACACACACACACATGCACACACACACACACACGCAATTGAGTGTGTGATGCTATCACACATATTCACATAGAGAAATACATAAGGGCAGACTGAAAACATTCGGAAGCCCATAAGTGCATAGCACAAATTCACACATGTCGCTCACACATGTATACTCACACGTGTAGGCACTCACAGACACCCATGCAGACATGTACGAGCACCATGCACATCTCTGGGTGCAGTTATAGCTATTAAACCTGCGCCGAGATAGACACAGCTGCACACAAGTCACAGACACACACGTAACACTTTTATAACCACTTACCCCTCACAAGCACTCATGCACACCCAACATGCATATTGATTCTCTTGCAGGCACACACACACACACACACGCACACACACACATTCACAAGCCCACATGCATGCACACACGCTCATATGTCTACCAGACATCAAGTACACAGGCAGACTGAAGCTGTTCACACGTGTGCACACACACACAAGGTTCTCATCTAAGTCAGATTCCTATGAGCCCACGGACCCAGAAAAGGCACATATATGTACATATTCACACATGCGTGCAAATGCACACACATACCCTCCTCCATCAGGAAAGCCAACCATCCATTTCCTCAGAGTCCTAAGCCAAGTGCGTGGGCAGAGGCGGCCCGCGGTGGAACTACCCCTGCCCAGTCCCTGCCGCACACCACCAACTCCCATGCCAGCCTGGAGGAGCTCTGCCTCCCGGGCTGGCCTGTGTTCTCAGCAGGAACCCGGGGCCGCCCCCAAGCCTCAGAAACGAGGCGGACCAGTCCGCTGCATTCCCCCACAGTCTCAGCATCTCCCCAGCTGCCCCCGCCACAAAGCTAGAAAACACTTCTTTCGCAGCTTGGCCACTCCCGCGAGGAACTGCAGTGAGTAGCGCTCGGCCCCTCTGCAGACTGGATGCCTGACTCAGGACATGCTGAACTTCTCTGCTCTGGGTCCCTAAGCAGCTGCAAAGTTGAAGCCATGGAGACGGCTTACCTCCACCTCCTGTTGTCATGGAGACGCGGCAGCTGGGTGCGTGGAGCCCTCCCAGACCGCCCTGGGCTCGCTCCCCACTAGGAGCAGCTGGCCCAGCAGTGTTTTATGAGGAAGCAGGGAGGAGGCGGGGACTGCAGGTGTCAGGTGATTGGAGAGAACAAGGACCCTACCCTCCAAACCGAGGATCAGGTGGGACAGAGCCAGCCCCCCCCCCCCGGGGAACACAAGCACAAGGCCCCACACCAGACAGCCCAGTTGCTCTCAACGCTAAGCTCCATGCTTTCCCAGACAACACTAAGTTCTCCCGTGCACCATCTCGGTTAGTGCTCCAGCACCCTCTGTAGACTCCCCATTGTATAGTGGAGGAGCTGAGGCGTGGAGTATGAAGGTCTTGGCCAATCTTAGATCTGATCGGAGTCCCTTAGCCATCAAATCACAGCACCTCCTGGGATTCTGAAAATCTCATCTGTGACATGGCTCAGGGCCATAGAGTATCCAAGTGGGGGAGCTCTGAAGATACACGGGCTCTCTTCATTTTAGAAAAGCAGCAGCTGGAGCCCAGAAAGGTCTAGTGGTTTGCCCAAAGTCACACAGCAGATGGAGGGCAGATTTGAAGTTCAAGCTCATGACCCAGAGCTGGGGCTTTCCCCAAGACATCAGACGCCCGACCTGCGATGCACCAGAGGAATTCCTGGGTTTAGGCAGCTTTAGCGAAGCAGCTTCTAGCCTGGTCCCAGATCAGAATCCCAGGCAAAGGCAGGCGGCCCCCAGAATCCCACCTCAGGCCCCAAGAACTGTGTGGGAGCCTCACAGCCATGCTACTCCCCAGAGGCTCCCACGCAGCCCCAGCAGGGGTAACTACAGGGCCAGGGGAATCTTTCAGACCCTTGGATCATGGCTAGAAGCACATCCGATCCCTGTCTGCCAGACACAGGTACCTCGGGGACCAGCGAGTACATCAAGACCGTCCCAGCCTTAGTCTGAGACCCCAGCAAGGAAGCACAGGGTTCTGTACCGGGCTGTCGCCACAGGGTAGCTGAAGTGATCCACAGGGACTAGGTGGCCTCTTTGGAGCACGCTTCTTCACTAGGAGGAAAGCAAGCAAACAACAGCAACGACAAACTTGGCCAAACTCACGACTGAGCAGCGTCAAGGGGCCTAGACTGTGTGTGGGGAGGAATGCCCACATCCCCAGGGTTGCGGAGAGAACACCAGGGGCTCCTACCCACTGGGCCCTTCCAACTCCTTTTCTACAAAGTTTGCACCTCCCCAGGTTCCAGTTTGAATGGTCTCTTTGAGCAGCCCAGGAAACTTCCCTGGTTTTTTTTCTCACCTAAAGAACAGCCCTTTTGGAGCTGCAGGGAGTGGGAGGTGACCTCCACCCCTTCTAGGGGCTCTGCCAAGGAGGCCAATAGAGTTTTATGATGCTGCTGGAAGGGCCTGGATGGGGCATCCTAGCTGAATGCGCCCCGGCCTCCAGCTCTTGCTCTCTCTTTCTACACACACACACACACACACACACACACACACACACCCTCAGAATGGACCTAAGGAAAGCAGTCTACACAAAGCCTGGTAGCCTGGCTGCCAGTTCCAGCTGACAGGGACCCTGGTTCACCAGACTGTCACTCCCAACTGGCTCCTTGTAGAGCCAGCTTGTCAATACAACTGCTCCTTCTCTCTTGGGACTCGGAGCCGGCCAAGAGGGGGTGATTCACGAATCCAATTCCTGCCTTCTCCCTGGCCCAGCTCCGCGGGAGAAGCCCTTAAGTGCATGCCTTGGGGACCAAAGCGATGGCCAGCGGAGGGACCCTGGGCCAGACACTGCGTCCCATCCTCTGCCAGCCAAAGGAAAGTTTGTCATTTACCCGAGCCCAGCCGTCACCACTCTGGGTTCATCTCTCCCCGGGCTGTGGGCACAGAACCCCCGCCTGCCTGCCGGCCACGGTGGTGGGGACTGGAATCCTCCCGAGCGGCTCTGCCCGCTCCCTGGGGAGCCTCTTAGGGGTCCAGGACCCCGGTCCTTACCTGAGCGGTGTCGGCTCTTGCAAACTCCGCGGGCGCAGCTCGGCGGGCGCCGGGGTCCCCGCGCCTCGCGTCCCGCTCGGTGGCGCCTCCCGGGGCGGCTGCTGCAGTGACCTCCAGGAGCGCCGGCCGGCCAGCTCCGCCCGCCAGCGCCGAGGCTGCTCCGGCCCGGGCCGGCGGCTATTTCTCGCGCTCGGCGACCCGCGGCATCCTCCTCCGCCCGCGGGGGAGCCGGGGAGCGCGCCGGGATGGCCGCGGCGGCCACAGCACCCGCCGGGGACCCGGTGGCGGCGGCGCGGGCGGCGGGCGGCTCCGCGAGCTGGCTGGGGGCGCAGCGGGGGCGCTGCGGGGGGCCCGCGTGGCCCAGGCCCGGCAGCACCGGGGAGGGGACGCCGGTCGGGCTGCGGCTGCACGGCTCCTCGCTCGCTCCCCGGGACTTCACGGCTCCCGCGCCGCCGCCAGCAGCGCGCCCGGCCCTGCGCTCCCGGCTCCTGCACCGAGCCGCCGCGCTCCTGCTCCTGCTCCTGCTCCTGCTCCTGCTCCTGCTCCCGCGTTAACCCCTGCGCGGCCGCCCGCCAGCCCGCTCCCCGGCGAGCTCCGCAGCCCCGCGTCTGTGAAATGGGCTGCAGAGCCGGGTCCCCGGGTGGCCGGGGGGTTCACCGAGCCGATTACGCAGAGCGCCAGCGCGCCTGGCATCGATTCAGCACTTGGAGACAACCGGCGGCGGCGCCCGTGGCTGCTCCCAGCGCGGTGCTTGCAGGCAGTCAAGAAAGGGCAGTTTTGTCTACTGGTCTGTTTCACCAGGCTGTCGTTTTTAGCTGTGTGACCTCTGAGGGATCACGCTGCCTCTCTGAGCCGCTGGCCTCCCAAGCTCCGGGAACCTGGGCAAGTCGCAGCACCCCCTCTGACCCTCTGTATCTTCATCTCTAAAGGGGGGCAGTGATGCCCACCTTGGGAGGAGATTCTGAGCATCTTTTCTTTCTTCATCTGATTGATAGCTCTACGCGGGTTTGTGTTAAGTCAATGAACTGTGCGTCTGTATATTTAGCGCTTTTCTGTGCATGTGTTACATATTAATTTTTGATAAATCTGGTTTTTTTTTAGTGACAGTTCTTTAGCACATCTGAACTGCGTTCAAGAGTAAGCTTGGGCTCAGCTACTTTCTGTCTGTGTGGTCCTGATGGAGTTATTTCATCACCATAAGCCTCAGTTTCCTCATCCACAAAATGGGACCAACAACAGTACCTACGACGTGGTAGGTGACCTGACAGTACCAGGGTGTCAACTGAAATAACAGGTGTGAAACATGGGACCTGCACTGGTTGGGCCAGTCACAATCATGTGTCCTATGGTGTCACATGTGTGTGTCTCGTATTCGTCAGACACTGTGCCTGAGAAATAACTGTGGCCACTGACTCTGAACTTCTGGAAGACTGACAGGTAAATCCCGGAGGCCAAGTTGCATTTTTAGTATTAGTCTGGAATTTCACATGGGACCCATCTGGACCAATTTCTTTTCCATCTTTTTTACCTGGCATTCAAATATAATTCATGCCCTGTATTTTTATTTGCTAAATCTTGCCATGTTGACCTCATAGTAACTAGCTGTGTGTCTGGGGATAAGTTGCTTAGCCTCTCTTGGCTGTCTAACCTGTAAAATGAGAATACAGATCCCTTCTAATATGGACAAGAGGATGAGATTGATTATCAGCTGTGTGTCCTGGGGTAAGTTGCTTAACCTCTCTTGGTTGTCTAACCTGTAACATCAGAATACAGATCCCTTCCAATATGGACAAGAGGATGAGACTGATTATCAGCTGTGTGTCCTGGGGTAAGTTGCTTAACCTCTCTTGGTAGTCTAATCTATAAAATGGGAATAAAGGTTCTCTTCCAGTATTGACAAGAGAATGAAATTGACTAAAGTAGGTGGATGTTTCCAGCACTGATTTAAAAACTCCGTATTTGTCCCTTACACTTCCTACCATCTGCCCCCCTCCTTCTGTTCTCTTTCCCTTTGCCTAAGTCTTGGGGTTGTCAGGGCACCCCCAGCCTTGCTCAGCCCTGTTGCTGCTCTTTGAAACTACAAGATTATGATTAGCCATAAAATGTAAGCAGTAAAATTGTAGCATTTTGTCTAACACATGCACCCAATCGATATTGGCAGGATGGGAAGATGTCTGGTTTTTCTAGACCCAACCGTGAATGGAACTTTAATTTTTGTTCCCCTCCCGGCCCCCGCCGGCTGATTTCCTCCATCGTTTGTGTCTCGGGATTCCGAGAGAGTCTTCTATGTCAACTCAGAATTGTATTGTCTCTGGCCAAAATGTGCTGCAGGACTCATGGAGGAAGAAAGAAAGCAATCTTTGAAATAAATTATAAAGATCCAAACGAGGTGATGTCAGAGAGTTTCCGAGCATAAGATCGGGTAACACCTCTGGGCTCTGTTATAAAACGAGTCACTAACCCATACATCACCGTCATTTGAACCACAGCATCTAAAAATAGGATTTGCTCTAATTTCCTGAAGAGCTGAAGCAAAAGGAGGGAATGTGACAGTGGTGAGCGGGCTGTGTTCGGTGGTAAGTAACTCCTCTCTGTTGGCGTTGCTCCCAAGTAAGGCGGGGACTGGCCTTCAGATCTGGCAGGCATACCCTGGCAGAGAGGGAGGACTTTGGAATCAGCCAGAGCCAGGATGGAGCCCTGGTTCTGCCACCTCCTAGCTGGGTGGCCTTGGGTAAATTACTTAACCTCTCTTAGCCTCATCTTAAAAAGAGAGAGAGAGAGCCGGGCGTGGTGGCGCACGCTTGTAATCCCAGTACTTTGGGAGGCGGAGACCGGAGGATCCGGGTTCGCGGCCAGCCTCAGTACTCTCTCTCTCTCTCTCTCTCTACCTAGTGAGGCCCGCCGCAACTTCGTGAGACCCAGTTTCAAAATAAAGTATAAAAAACAGGGCTGGAGGCGTGAGAGAGAGAGAGAGAGAGAGAGAGCACTGTAGTTCCAGCCTTATGAGAATTTTGTGCCGATTAAGTGTAGGCATGTATACAGTGTTTACCACAGTGATGACGGTACAGGTACTGTGCACGTGAGCCTTGACCTATTATTTGACGATGATTCCAGATGGGCAGGACACATCCCAGGCATAACGGGCATGTCATTCACTTGGTAAGTGCCCAAGAATAAATAAAAACGGATGAATGAATTAAACCGCCTAGTATGATCACAGATCTATACAGATGGAAAGAAACCGGTGTCTTTGTCTGTGTGGGCTGCTATAACAAAACACTGCGAACTGGATAGCTTGTAAAAGCAAAAATGGATCTCTCACCATTCTGGAAGCTGGAGGCCATAGATCAAGGCACTGGCAGGTCCCGCGTGTGGTAAGGGCCTGCTTTGTAGTTCATAGTTGTTACTGTGTCCTCACAGAGCAGAAGGGGCCAGCTAGCTCTCTGGGGTCTCTTTTATTTAAAGACACTAATTTCAATCATCAGGACTCTGCCCTCCTGACCTAGTCACCTCATAAACACCCCACCTCCTACTACCATCGCCTGAGGGGTAGAATTTCAACATATACATTTTGGAAGCCAGGCAGGGTGACGTGCACCTGTAATCCTGGTATTTGGGAGACAGAGACAGGAGGAGGATCACAGGTTCAAGGCCAGCCTCAGCAACTTAGCAAGACCCTACAGCAACTTAGGGAGACCCTGTTTCAAAATTAAAAAATAATAAGGCTGGGAGTGTAGCAGGGAGGTAGAATGCCCCTGGGTTCATTCCATAGTCCCGCAAACCCAAAAAGCAAACCCAAACAAAACAAAAAACAAATATATTTTGGGGGCGCATTCAGACCCCGGTGCAAGGTATGACCAGGAAAGTTTGCCCATCCAAATTTTAGTTCACGAACGTGGAGGAATGAGTACTGTACCACTTTTATTTTTTTATTTTATTTTATTTTATTTATTTATTTATTTTTGCGGTACCGGGGATTGAACGCTGGGGCGTTCTACCTCCGCTCTACGCCCCCGGCCCTATTTTTTTATACTTTATTTTGAAACCGGGTCTCACGAAGTTGCAGAGGGCCTCACTAAGTAGAGAGGGAGAGAGAGACAGAGAGAAAGAGACAGAGAGAGAGAGAGAGAGCTGAGGCTGGCCGCGAACCCGGATCCTCCGGTCTCCACCTCCCAAAGTACTGGGATTACAAGTGTGCGCCACCACGCCCGGCTCACTGTACCACTTTTAAATGGTGGAACACTGGAAAGAATCTAAATGCTCATCAATAAGAGGACAGGGTGAATCAATCCCAGTATATCCTGAAAGGACAACAGTGAAAATTAATGAACTAGAACTCTATGTATCATCATGAAAATATAGTGTTGAGTGTGTGTGTGTGGGGGGGAGCTATTTGCAAAAGGACACGTATAGAATAACACCCCATAATACTGTTCAAAAACCTGAAGAGCAATTCCGTAGGTTGTGATGGATCTGTGTCACGGTTGCTGCTTGCTGAAGTCCCTCGCATGAACGACTCTCGGTCCAAAATTATTTTTTTAATATCGGAGTCAGCAGAGGAGGAGCCAGGCAATTCTCCCGACCTCCCGCAGCCAGTGTCCTTTTTTTTATTGAAGGTTTAAACAAAGCAAACGGCAAGGGGGTCACGAGTTAAGTTTAGGGTTACAGACTAAGTTTTAGGAAAAGACAGTCAAGTGCTAGGTTTAGGAAATGTCAGTCACAAGCGAAGTTTAGGGTGTATCCGTCACAAGCTAAGTCTAGGGAGGGGCAAGGTGAACACCCCAGGGAGAATAGGAGGTCATCAAGGTCCACCTTTCGGTCCCTTATGGTCCAAGGAAGCTTGTCTGCTTGTGGACAATTTCCACTCAGCATGTACTGTGTACATGGCTAAGCCAGTCCGAAATGGTGACCTCATCGCGTGGGCTAAGATGGCTCCCGACAGGAGGTTTTTATGGGCACCAGATACATGTCTACCACACAAGCAAGGGAGCATGCTGGAATGATGAGCTCCCGACCAGGAGAGAGGTCGCCCCAGCGGGAAGGGAGGGTGCAGAGGGCTGCAGAGAGCGCAGGCGTTTTCGTGTTCTGTTTCTCAGACAGCTCGGTGGAAACATAGATGTCCGTCACGTTGCTCTCTGCCTGTTTTTGTATGCCCCAAATATTCTATTAAAGGAAAAAGAAAGCGTCAGTAGTAGAGAGTGAAGGCTAAAGGGGGCTGGCCCCCTCCTACCTCCATGCTGACCGTTGCGGCCGGCGTGCCTTGAGTCAGGAACCTCATCCCTCCGAGCTTCAAGGCCTCCACGTCGCAGTTCTTAACATCGCATCTTGGAGGAATTAAATGAGATAATGCGTAGACGTCGTCTAAAGCAATGTGAACACGGGACATGGAGGAGACTATTAATATCGCCATGGATCATTATCAACAGCAGTCAATCTCAAATGATGTGGGCACTGGAAACATCTGAGAATGTCACCTGTGTCTGACCTCCCTTTGCAGGTGTGAGCCCTGAGGCTGGAGAGGAGGCGGGCCCAAGGTCAGGGGAGGAGCTCTAGGTGCATCTATTCAGAGAGCCCCTGCGGAAGGTGCTGTGTGCCCATTTCAATGCTCTTCCCACACGACCTGCAGAAACCTCTGCTTCCCTCCAGGGGACCAGTGCTGGCCCTATGGGGAACCTGAGACAGCAGGGACGTGTCCCAGAGGCCAGAGAGCACGTGCATCAGGAGTCTCCATGTGGCCTCGCCACTTTCTTTCCCTATCTGAAAGCATATTTGTATCATCGTAAAAGAGATTGAGAGTAATCATGCTGTCGGGTCATCCCTTTATTCTCTTTCATTTTTGGTGGTGCTGGGGATGGAACTCAGGGCCTGGCACACACCAGGTTAAGTGCTTTGCCACTGAACTACATCCCCAATGCTAATTTATATTTGTAAACAACCAAAACTTTCATACTTAACATGAATAGTCATATGTCTTCACAAAAATGAGATTAGAATGCACTAGAGATAACCCCAATGTCTATCTGTAGCAAGACTGATAAATAGTGTGATATTCAACAGAATCCTAAACAGCAGCGAGGAGGAATGAACTATAGGGACCCTGTCACATGGAAAAAGGTCACAAATATGTGGTCAAACCAAAGAACCAGGCCCAGCCGGACATGGTGGCACACGCCTATAATCCCAGTATTTGGGAGGCTGAGACAGGAGGATCTCGCAGGTTCGAGGCCAGCCCCAGCAACTTAGCGAGGCCCTGTTTCAAAATGAAAAAATAAAAAGGGGCTGGGGGTGTGGCTTAGAGGTAGAATGCCCCTGGGTTCAATCCCCACCGCCAAAAAGAAAAACAGGCAGAGAAAAAAGCAAAAAAACAAAGCTGGGCTGAAAGCAGTATATAGATTCTGCTACCATTTGTATAAAGTTCAAAATTTGCAAGACTAACCGAGCCGCTAGAAGTCCACAGAGTGGCTGTGTCTGGGCAGAAGGTCTTCACTGGAAGGGGCTGGAGGGACGGAGGGAACTTTGGGAGCTGACAACACGCCTGTTGTTGGTGTGGGTGCTGTTTATGCGAATTTGAAAATCCATCAAGCTGCACACTTACAATTTGTACATATGTTAGACTGGAATGAAAATGTTCTTCAAATAGAAAAATTTGCAAATTCCAGGATTTTAGCCTTTGTTGGCAACAGATGCCTGCCTCGTCACCATCCTGGGTCCGCCACACAATAGAGAGTAAAATGAAAGACTCAAAGTCAGTGCCCCCCTCCCAAGCCTTGACCTTCAACAGACCAGCTGAAACCAGCTTTCATCGCAGGCTTACTGAAAAGGGGATTGTCTCCCTAAAACCAGGCCAGTGGGGACAGCCCAGTACTCAGGACATGTGATCCCAACAGAGAGGCACACCACCGAAATTATCTGATTTGGCAGATTCTCGGGATCGAATGACCCAGATAATGTTCAACCTGCCATGGTGACACCACACACGGTGGCCACAATATCTGCAAGGTGGACCCCTTGGCTGGGGCCACATTTGTGGGTGGAGACAACAGAGGCCTGCGTCTCCCGGGGGTCTGATTTCTGCAAGAGGACCTGTGAAAGTTGACAGGCAGGGGCCACAGAAAGGTAAGGCAGCCCCGCCCTGTCCTCGTGCTCCGCAGAGCTCCGGTGCCCTTGCAAGGAGAGACATAGCTCTGAGCCATTGAGCTTGGATTATCTCATTTAATTCTCATTTAATCCAACAGCCCTGGGAGGGAGGTAATATCATTATTCCTATTTTGCAAAGGAGGAAACCAAGGCTCAGAGGGATCAGATGAGCCACTCAAGACTGAACAGGAGAAAGAAGTGGCATCATTTGGTTCTCAACAGATTCTTCCCAGCCACGGCCTCCTTCCCCCGGGGAGGGCTGTTGCCCATCTTACCCTAGCTGCTCATGCGCCAGGCCTCGGCGTGAGCCTCGCCTCTGAGGGCGGCTCCAGCCAGCAGCCTTTCTGCAAAGCAGGCCCCAGGTGGGTTGGCAGTGCACAGGGTCCCTTGGAAGAAATCTCTGTGGAGATTAACGAGAAAGCAAAGAGGCGGGAAGGGAGAAGGTTCAGGCTGCGATGCAGGTCCCATACCTGAGGGTAAAGAGGAAAGAAGGAAGGAAGGAAGGAAGGAAGGAAGGAAGGAAGGAAGGAAGGAGGGGAGGAAGGAAGGAAGGAAGGAAGGAAGGAAGGAAGG
>PVJS01018176.1:0-35212 GCA_004027185.1 Glis glis | reverse complement strand
GGCATATGTGTGTTTTTCCGCAGGACGCACAAGGGGCAAGGTGGCTTCCTGAGATGTTGGTGCGGTTTGCTGGACGAGTACCTGAGAAGGAGCTGGAGAATGAAGATGCTGTGACAGATGTGGCTGTTAACGGTATTTCTACAGATGACCTCAGCTGAAATTCACTGAACTTATGTTCCTGATCCGCCTATATTACATCCTGCAGTATCCATGATTGCTTGCTCAGCCTGCTACAAAACATTTGAAGATGCAGCAAGCTGGGAGCTTTAATTATCCTAGATCAGGAAGAAGGTTGCCTATTTATTTTGTTAAGGATGGTCAAAAGCCAGGGTATATTGAGACTGATGGGCATGTGCTTGATGGACGAGGGAGATGTTATAATTATGAAGAAGAATTATGGAGGAGAAGTGATAGGTTTATTTTGAATTGGTCTGGGAATCGGCAAGGAGGAACTAAAGAGGACCCCCAGACTGAAGTTGATGATTGGGCTAAGGGATTGTCTGCTGGACTATGGTGGGCTAATTCAGGTTATCAACAGACATATATTTGGAAGCTTGCTGCTGCCATGAGCAATATAACTGCTCATGGATCTGGATATAATCGCACGGAAGGACTAAATAACTGCATAAAAATGAGCAACCAGACGAACTTATCTGGATGCCCTTTAAAAGGCCTTGTTATGACATGTGTCAATTTACCTTATGTGTTGTTAGTAGGAAGTATTAATATTACTATTGATCCTCATGTTTTTAATGTTAATTGTGAGAATTGTACCATTACTAATTGCATTTCTGTGACACCTAATGGCACCCAAGTGATGATACTTCAACAACCTTATTTTGTTATAATTCCTGTTAGCGTATCAGGTCCATGGTATAGTGAGAAAGGATTACAAGTGTTATAAGAAATGGAGACCAAGAAAAATGGTTAGATTAATTATTGCAGGCATTGCAGCCTTAATTGCTTTTATAGCCACCGCTATGACTGCTGCAGTAGCTCTATCCCAAGAAGTACAGACAGCTACCTATGTTAATCAATTGTCTAAGATTGTTACCTTAGTGTTAAGGATATAGGAAGATATAGATAATAGGTTAGAACATAAGATAAATGCCATGTATAAAGTTGTTCAATATTTAGGAGATGAGGTTCATGGGTTAAAGATAAGAACTCATTTAAAGTGCCATGCATTTTTAATGCCCTAACCTCCTGCCATCTAAATCCATCAAATGGAGGTCCGATATCAGTTTGGCCAATCGATATGAGGCCCCCCAACTATTAAACCCCAGCCCGGTTGATAGCCAAAGACGGGTAAGATCCTGCTAGGTCAGATGAACCTAAGACAGGGGACTCAGCTAGCTCTGGGCCTCCCCCATGACGGGCAACTTCTGAATCCTGAGCAGGGCAACCTAAGACAGGCATGACCGCCGGTTTTAAACAAAGTGAAAACAGGGACATACTGGGCTCTCCACCCAGTGCCATGAAAGGGCCTGGTGGACTAGCAGAAGCCTGCTCTAAAGTACCGGGCCTCTTCCACGTGGCAGTGATTCAGCATACCAATGGCAAAGATGGCGCTGGCGGACCCCTCGGAGGGAGGTCCCGCAGATAGCCCCACCTAGCCTCAGGAGGGCTATGATAGGCAGTTACCTCCTTCCGTGCTCACAGACAACAGGTGCCTCCACCTATGATAGATTACAGGGGGGCGTGGTGACCCGAACCTCACGTGCCATTGGGTCACACCGTACTGCTTGCGAGTTTCCTGTATGGCCTCTACTTTAAAAGGGGGATTGGCTTTCTAATAAACGAGATCGTGCCAGACATGTCTCCCGGTCCGTGGTGTGTGTTTGCTCCCGTCAGGTATCGTGCCACTCTTGGGCGGGACCCGAGAAAATACTTTACTTACCACCACGACATCAGCCCTAACATAGATTCTGGCATACAAATTAACTCTCCCCAAATCATTGCTGAGAGAACAAATCATCCCAAATCTGTTCACAGGCTGTACATTCAATACAACACCATCCTTTCCATTATCAACAACTACCACAAAACCCACAGAGCAGCAACTGCCTCAAATGGAGCAGTTCATATGGATATTATTCATAATTAACATTAAATATTTCTTCAGGCCTTTATATACCATAATATAGCTGAGCGTGGTGGCATACTCTTGTAATCCCAGTACTTGAGAGGCCAGGACAGGAGAATCACAAGTTCGCAGCCAGCCTCACCTACTTAGTGAGGCCCTCTGCAACTTAGTGAGACCTTGTCCAAAATAAAAGAGTAAATAGGGCTGGGGATATAACTCAGAGGTAGAATGCCCCTGGGTTCAATCCCCAGTACAAAAACAAAAACAAAGTATAATATACTTTTCAGCATAATTCAATTACTCTTTATATTCCCACACTATTTCAGTTTTCAAAGACACAGGTTAAAGAAAAATCTACAATCTTACTGAAAGGGAAAAAATCTTAAATAGTTAAAAAGAAAAAAAAAGGAAGGACAATTGAATTGCACATTTGCATGCAGTGACTTATTTTCTTATTGGCAGCAGCTTAAACTGCATTGAGAAGCATCCCCAGAGAAACATTTTAATGTAAGGCCACAGGGATGTGTTCTCTCCCTTCTGACATCTCACTCATGGTACACTAATGCCCCTCCCAACAGGTACCATCACCTCTGGTAGGTAGTGCTCTGTCAGCTACCAAAAGGAAACATGGAAAGAATAAAAACAGTTTCTCTGTTAAATATGCCCCCGCTATCTCCAATGTCCCTGAGGGGCTACTTAAACTCATTAAGTGTTCACAGAAATTCTAGCCCTTCTATTCTATCTGGCCAAGATGCCATCAAGAGAAAAACCAAACCTGGAACAGCTGAGCTGCCAAGAATCTCATGTTACAGCCTAATATTTACAACCAAATAACCTTGATGATGAAGGTGTCAATTATGAAAGGACTGTTTCCTAACTGGCACTACAGTAAGTATTTGGCAGTTATTTTTCCTAACCCAACAAAATGAACATTTTTAACCTCGTTTTTCAGTTTTAAGAACTGCAGACATAGACAGGTAGTCAGTGAAAACTTTAAAATATGAACACATCTCTATGTGACTCATCACGTCACCTTAGTGTGAAGCCATGAATGCTGACCACTAGCAATGTGACTTGTTCGTTGACCTTGGAGGACAGGTGAGTCAGAACAGCAAGGAAGATAGTCTGCACTGATTCGGATGAAAGATTCTGCTTAGTTTATCATTTTCCTAGCTGCTATTGCTATAGATGAAATTCTGACTCTCCAAAACACTGATTGCATTATGTGTTACCTTACTTACATAATTCACATTCCGAAACATACCATTCATGGGCAATTCAGTGGTGTATAGTATATTTAGAAGTTATGCAATCATCACTACTCTCTAATTGCACAATACATTCATGACCCCCGCCAAGAAAATAGAAACACCTTGATGATGCACAGTTGCTCCCCATATCCCTTCCCCGCATTTTCTGGACACTACTGAACTGCTTTCTACTTTTGCCTGCTCTGATACTTCATGTACATGGAATCACATGGTAAGTGAACTCCTGTGTAGGCCTTTTTCCTTATCACTGAACTACACAATTTATTTTGAAACTGGTCTTGATAAATTACAGTGCACTGGCCATTAACCTCTGGTTCTCCTGTCTTAGACTCCCCAAGCCTTCTTTAAAATATTTTCAAAGTTCATCTACATTGTAACATAGATCAGTACCTAACATACTTTAATTATACAGGCCCAGAGTGGTGGTGCACTCAATCCCAGTAAATGGGAGGCCAAGACAAGAGGATCGCAAGTTCAAGGCCAGCCTCAGCAACAGACCCAAACTCTCAGCAACCTAGTGAGACCCTGTTTCCAAACAACAAAAAACAGGCTGAGGGTATAGCATGGAGATAGAATGCCCCTGGGTTCAATCCCAGTACCAGGAAAAAAGTTGACAATCCAGCTTAACAAAAAGATGAAAATTACTTGTAGCAATCCAGAGAAGAATATAACCATCTTCCATTTCCTTGGTGAGTCAGAGTACATTTTATGGTAGTTTTGGGTTTTGTTTTTGTTTTTGTGGTACTAGGGATTGAACCCAGGGGCATTAAACCTACAAGCTATACCCTCAGCCCTGTTTGTTATTCTTTTATTTTGAAACAGGGTCTCACTAAGTTGCGTAGTGAACCTGCGATCCTTGTGTATCAGCCGCCCAAGTACTGGGATTACAAGTGTGCATCATCACACCCGGCTCATTTGATGGTATTAATGAAACAAACTAACATAACACAAGCCCATGAAGGATAGTATTTTCCTCTTTTTTTTCAGATGGGGAAAAGAAAAAGTCTTACGTTAGCTACAATTTCAGAGCAAGAATTCAAACACAGGGCTTTGAACATGAAGCCAAAATTATTTAGATTCAACTTAGCTGATGGATCTACAGCAGTATGAAACTACATGGGCCATTCAACCCGTGAGCCACCATCTTTGCATCACCAGAGAACAACACACAGAAGCTGAGCTAAGCTGCCACCTTCCATCAGTCCATGTAGCCTTATGCAGCTGAGGATACTGAACTCCAGTGCCAGACAGGGCCACACAGACAGAAAACGACAGGGGGACAAACTGGAGGAGGCCCAGGAAGGCAGCTGCTACTCAGTTCATCCCCATGCCATCTGGGAAATCAGGCTCAGGGTAGAAAGATAATCAGTTTCTTTTAAGAGAATCTGGACACCATCCTTTTCTGTGAAATCTTCTTGTTGGTACATGCTGACAACCAATTCAAATTTTTTTATTGAAATTAAAAAATTAAAACATACAAATATATAAAACAAATAACTGTTTGGGGGCCATGCTGTCCCGCTGGATACCACTTGTACCACCCGTAGGTACCAGAATTGTCCTTAAGTAGAGCCCAAGGAGAATCAGGAAAATTCTGCCTTTCAGTCTTAATTCCAGAAATGATCAACAACTTAAAGACGGAGGAATTACAACAGAGAGGATGCCGTTAAATCTTTCATTCTTCCCATGGATTATACTGCTAGGTTCCTGGAATACCGTAATAATCTGGAAAATGTGATTCCTGGCTTCAAAAGTCTCCAATGGGAGAGCAAGATACTTCAGCAAGCAACCACAGCACAACATGATTATGTTGTCTACATTGTCCTGGAAATGGTGGGAAGTTTATTCAAAGAAGAAAAACTAATTTCCCAAGAGAAGTCTTCCAAGAAGTGAGTTTTCCCCTGGCAATAAAAACAGCTCATCAAACAAAGTTGGGAGAAATGGCATGGGAGGAGAACAGATTATCCCCAGAAGAAGAAATAGAATTAGCAAATGTAAGGGGTATAGGGCATATTTAAACAATTTAAGGAATATCCATAAGGAACACATATTATAGAAGGTGGAAGATTGGACAAAGAAGCATAGATCAGGAAGGCCAAATAATGCTGAACCTTTGGAATCTGTGTTAGAAAGCTGAGCATTGATCCAAGGAGTATAGGAGACAGTGAATGCTACATTGCAGTGGATCTGATGAGATTTAGGACATAATTTAGGAAAATCCCTATTTCCTTGTGTAGGATGGAGTCTAAGTAGAGGAGTGTAAGGAAGTAAAAACTAAAAGAGTTCACAGTAAGTTCGAGAACACTCAGAATATCTTAATATAATATTCTACCATGAATAAAGATTAGGTCCTCCTGGAGGATCAGAGCTGAAACATTTTGCACATTTTGACAGATAAACTAAACCCAGATGACAAACATCCCAAGTAAAGATTGAGAATGTTCTAGAGCAGAAGAATCAAACAGCTGACACCATAGATGCATGGGGAATAATAACTGATTGTTTTTTTCCACTGAGTTTTGGGGTGGTCTGTCATAGAGAAATAGTTATTTGGGGTAAGAAACAATTCTTCACTCAATCTTGACTTAAAGAAATATCTGAGGAATCAAGTGAAGTAAGTATTTTTCTCATTAGAGAGTTTCAAAAATCTGAGAGTCAGAGTCATGCACTAATGTATACCCAATATCATCAAGTGCTGTACTGAATACCTGGTTATTTAATTTCCATCTTTCTGGAACTACTTAGTTTGCAGTACCTCATGAGATTGGCCTCAGGAAACTAAAACAGATACCATTTCTATTTTTTCAGATGTATCTTTTATAAAGGAAAAAATTGCATACATTGTAGACAGGCACATTTGCTCATGTTTCACCCCTTAGAAGGCTTCCCGCCTTTACTATCTGAATATGTGTAGGACCTACGTTAACTTAGTATTTGTGTTGATTTTACTACTAAAATACCCCCTCCTGCAAAAGCATCTGGCAAATGTATAACCACCCACACTTGATCCCCAGTACTCTTTCTACAATGCCAAATTCTAAAGACTTTAAATTACCAAATTAATACGAACTCCAGAAAACTGACCTCAAGTATCTCCTCCAAAGAAGTTGGAATGGTCTGTGTTTTCTAGTTTCAGGTATGAATTTATGGAACTTCACTACCCACATTAACATCCATAAACACATAAAAAATGATCTCACGGTATTACTCAGTACAGAAAGGTTTTCTAAATTTCCATGGACACTAAGGATGCCAATCGAAGGTGAAGTATATGTAAGGAAAACCTCCCCTCCCGGGAAGCTTACCTTTCAGGGCAGCTCTCGAAGTCACAAGGTGTAGAGTTACTCTATGTCAGTGATTCCTAAAATCAAAACAGGAATATACAAATAAATACATTTTTGAGACATGATTATATGTAGCTGATGCCTAACTATTATGTTCCCACAATAAAATTAAGTTAGGAGGAAATGAAAATTAGGTACACTTGGTGTGGATTTCCAGCTTGATAGAAATGCCTGGATTTAAGGAGCCAGGACAAGATGCCAGATTCTCTGCTTGGCCTCTCACTAGCTGAGGGACTTTGGACAAGTCTATACAATGACTTGGTTCATGCAATGGCTGCAGAAGCCTGAGATATGTTGTGGTATTTGTCAATAAAATAGACAATTTTCTAAGGTGGTACATTAGAAGAGGTTTGTTTTGTTTTTGTGCTGGGGATTGAACTTTGAACCCAGGGGCATTCTACTTCCATGCTACACCCCCAGGACTTTTTAAAATTTTGAAACAGGGTCTCACTAGGTTGCTGAGAATCTCATTAGTTGCTGAGGCTGTCCTTGAACCTGCGATCCTCCTGTCTGAGCCTCCCAAGTACTGGGATTACAAGCATGTAATGTACCACCATGTCCAGCAAAAAGAATTATTCTTTAAAAATAATATAAATATATGTGGCATTGGGTGGCATGCTCTGAACACTGCAAGGACGAGCAAGTCCCTAGGACTTGAAGCCCCCTCCATGTCCACTCTGATGATCAATCAGCCCCAGTATGCTTGGCTGAAAGAGCTGGAGCTCTGCAAGGAAAACAAGGACATATCTGATGGACGCTGGGGCAGCTGGGGAAAGGTTATTATGACCTACTGTCCTGCTAACAATGAGCCGATAGCAAGAGTCCAATAAGGCCAGTGTGGCAGACTATGAAGTAACTGTAAAGAAAGCAAGAGATGCTTTGAAAGTCTGGGAGGATATTCCTGCTCCAAAGTGAGGAGAAATAGTAAGACAGATTGGTGATGCCTTGTGGGAGAAGATCCAAGTACTGGGAAGCTTGGTGTCCTTAGAGATGGAGAAAATCTTAGTGGAAGATGTGGGAGAAGTTCAAGAGTGAGTGGTATTTGTGATTATGCTCATTTGTGATCATTGTGATATTTGTGATCATTCTCAAGGATGATCTGGGGACCCACTGACCTTCTGAGAGACCTGGCCATGCCCTCATCCAACAGTGGAATCCTCTGGGCCTGGTTGGAATCATCCTGTGTTCAGCTTCCCCGTGGCAGTGTATGGCTGGAACAATGCCACCGCAGTGATCTCTGGGAATGTCAGCCTTTGGAAAGGAGCCCCAACAACTTCCCTCCTTAGTGTAGCTGTCACGAAGATAGTCGCCAAGGTTCTGGAGGACAACAAGCTGCCTGGAGCAATTTGTTTCTTGACCTGTGGTGGAACAGATGTCGGCACAGCAATGGTCAAAGACGAGCAGGTGAATCTTCTGTCCTTCACCAGGAGCACACAGGTGGGAAATCAGGTGACCCTTCTGCTGGAGGTTCTCCTCAACAGGAGGAGAAGTTTGTTAGAGCTTAGAGGAAACAATGTCATTACTGCTTTTGAGGATGCAGCTCTCAGCTCAGTTGTTCCATCAGCTCTCTTTGCCGCCATGGGGACAGCCAGCCAGAGGTGTACCACCACAAGGCAACTGTTTTTACATGAAAACATTCATGATGAAGTTGTAAATAGACTTTAAAAGGCCTATGTGAGCTGGGAGTGGTGGTACACGCTTGTAATCCCAGTACTTTGGGAGGCGGAGACTGGAGGATCCGGGTTCGCGGCCAACCTCAGCTCACTCGCTCGCTCTCTCTCTCTCTCTCTCTCCCTCCCTATCTCTCTCTCTCTCTCTCTCTCTCTCGTGAGGCCCTCCGCAACTTCGTGAGACCCGGTTTCAAAATAAAGTATAAAAAAATAGGGCCGGGGGTATAGCGCGGAGGTAGAACGGGTTCAATCCCTGGTACCGCAAAAAAAAAAAAAAGGCCTATGTGCAGACTCATGTCAGGAACCTATGGGACCCTAATGTCTCTATGGGCCACTCCACACCAAACAGGCAGTGAGCATGTTTCTTTGAGCAGTGGAAGAAGCAAAGTCAGGAGGCAAGGCAATGAATCACCCTAGAAATTATGTGAGAACCACAATTGTGGCAGGCCTTGCCCATGATGCCTCCCCATTGCACATAGAGACACTTTTGCTCCAATTTTTATGTCTTTAAGAACGAAGTATTTCCATGGGATAATGAAGTGAAGCAGGGGCTTTCTAGCAGCATCTTATCTTTACCAAAGGTTTGGGCAGAATCTTCCACTGCCTTGGGCCTAAAGGTTCAGATTGTGGCATTGTAAACATCACTATCCCAACCAGGGGCACAGATATCGGAGGTGCGTTTGGAACAAAAAAGCACACTGGTGTCAGCCAGGAGTCTGGCAGCGATGCCTGGAAACAGTACCTGAGAAGATCTACTTGTACCATCAGCTACAGTGAGGACCTTCTGCTGGCCCAAGGAATCAAGTTTCAATAAAGATGTTTCAGACTGGTCTTTAACTTAAAGTCTTTTAGGAGTATCTACATCTACTTTTAAGAGGATAAGAAAATTATCATTTTTCCCATATAAAAGTTTCATTCTGAATATGAAAAAATATAAATATAACAAATTGGTATAGAAATGATAGGCTTTCTAGACTGGCCATAAATATATCATCACTTCTTAAGTGTATACCTTCTCCTGCTGGCTAGCAGAACATTTCATCTCTATATTAAATAGCTAACTACCAGCCCTCTTAAGGGTAGTATCATTCATACTAAGAAGGTAAGGACCAAACAAGTATTCTTCATAATTGTTTATATATTCAGAAATGTAATCCTTTCTTGTCCTTCCCTTTCTTACATATACTAAAACATAATGTTCCACAAATGATCATGACATATGTAAGGAAGCATCTGTTACAGAAAAGTAGAATAGGAAAAATCCTATATTCAAGTTAACTCTGAATAACAAATATATCACCATCTGTTTCCTTATATATGGTCAGTCACCACATGTATGTATGTGGACTACAAAAGTTCAGTGTATGTATGCATGTATGTGTGTGTGTGTGTGTGTATATATATATAATATATAGTTATATATGTGAATATGTGTATATACACACATGTGCATATGCGTATATACACATACACACACTTTATGTGTGTTTTACTGGGGATTGACCACAGGGGAATTCTACCTCCGAGTTATAACCCCAACCCTTTTTAATTTTCTTGGGAAACAGAGTCTCTCTAGGTCGCTAAGAGTCTCACTATGCTGCTGAGGCTATCTTCTAACCTATGATCCTCCTGTCTCGGTGTCCCAAGTACTGGGATTATAGGCAGGAGCCACCATGCACCCCTTCAGTATATATCTTAGCACTGGATTGTATCTTTCTCATATCAAGGACAACCACTGATGCAAAGCTCTATGTACAGCCTTACACCATTTACACCTATTGGCACAATCTGTCACAAACAGCAATAATTAAAATGTCAGTGATCTCAAAGACATTGGTATGAATTTTGTGTTTCCATGTATCACTAGAAAGTTATGAAGTGTACATATATTTTTTCTCTTCACAGAATGAAGGTGGAAATTGCACTTACCCTGTCTAGTGGAATAATACATACTTGAAAACTCAAGTTACAGCCGGGCGAGGTGGTGCACGCTTGTAATCCCAGTACTTGGGAGGCTGAGACCAGAGGATCGGAGTTCACGGCCAGCCTTAGCTACTTAGGCCCTCCGCAACTTAGTGAGACCTGTTTAAAAATAAAGAATAAAAAATAGGGCTGGGGTGTAGCTCAGAGGTAGAATGCCCCTGGGTTCAATCCCCAGTACCACACACAAAAAAATAAAACTCAAGATACAATTTTATTTCATTAAAAGTGTGTTTTTCTTTTGTTTGAAAGCCCAGGCTCTGGGACAAGCTGCCTGTGATGGGATATGGGTTCAATTATTTACTATCTATATGATCTTGAGCAATTCTTTGACACAAACCTCAATTTAGACTAGTATCTACTAGCAGTAGAAACATTGGTAAGAGATTCTCACACCTTAGGGGAGTCTCATGAATTGAGAGCACACACACACAAACCAAAGTCAGCACTGAAAGGAAATGCAGGCTCCCAGGTGCTTGCCCATGGGATAAAACAATACGAGACGAAGCCAGGCGTGGTGGCGCACGCTTGTAAACCCAGTACTTTGGGAGGCGGAGACCGGAGGATCCGGGTTTGCAGCCAACCTCAGCTCGCTCGCTCTCTCTTTCTCTCTCTCTCTCTCTCTCTCCTTAGCGGGGCCCTCCACAACTTCGTGAGACCCGGTTTCAAAATAAAGTATAAAAAATAGGGCTGGGGGCGTAGCACGGAGGTAGAACACCCTTGAGTTCAATCCCCGGTACTGCAAAAAAAAAAAAAAATTATGAGACTCACCACTTCCATCTTTTGAATTGTTTGCCCAGGGAATCCTGGCCAAAAGAACTCACCTGCTGCATGGGCTAACTACCAAGAATGCATTCATCAGATTAGTGGGTCACCAGGGAGCAACAAACAACACCGAAGAGAGGGGAAGTGAAAAAGGGTAATAAGAGAGTAAGAGAAGGAAGGAGGATGAGGAGGGAATGATCGTGAGAAGACCTCTCCCCTCAGCATCCCCTTAGAGAACTGGCCCCACCTGTAGCTCCTGGAAAGGTCTGCCAGGCACCGTGATAGCCCACCTAATTGGCTACAGCTACTTGATTACCAACTAACACCTGATTCACACGAAGCCAATATCATTCCCTCCAGATATTTTGAATTGCAAAACTGATAGTTCAGGCCATGTACAGTTGGGGTTCTTCTCACAGAAAGCAGCCTGTGGAGAGGAACAGGGAAACCAATATTTGGAGGAAACAGACTTGTGTTCATACAGATCCTCACACCAGATCCCATCAGACACAAGGGACTGAAAATAGGGGGAAAGGCGAGACGTAGCCACATCTCCTCACTTTTAAGTCAAGTCCCCATAAGGTCAGGCTTTACCTATTTTTCTGTTCTTAGGTGGCTATTGTTTTGCCTGGCACTTGATTTCAATAGCTCCTCCACCTCCTCCTCCCCTCCAAGATACACCCCAGCCTCCTCCTCTACCTCCAAGCTACCTACAAGCTATTTTTAAATTTTGAAACAGGGATTTGCTAGGTTTCTGAGTCTTACTCAGTTGCTGAAGCCATCCTCAAACCTGCAAACCTCCTATTTCAGCCTCCCAAGTATTAGGGTTATAGGTGTGTGCCACCATGCCCAGCTCAATGCACTTTTTACATGAGCTAGTTTAAGTGGATGTGACCACTACATGGTTGCTGGTTAAGAAAACATGAACCACTGAAAGTAGGCTTTACATAATGTACAAAGCCCCAGCTTTGTGCCTTGTGTGTAAAGAAATTTAAACAAGTGAGCAATTAAGAGAAATTAAAAATACCACTCCACCAGGCTAACAACCTATACATTTACAAGGAAAACTCCATGTACAAATTCTCCTGGTTCATAAAAATGAATCAGTCAACTGTGCCTTTAATATCACAGTTCAAGAACTTTTGAGCTGGAATTTACTTTTTCTTGAAAAAGTGCTTACTAGGGCCAGGAATGGTGGTGAATGCCTGTAATCCCAGTACTTGGAAGGCTGAGACAGGAGGACTGCAGGTTCGCAGCCAGCCTCAGCAATTTGTGAGGCCCTCTGCAACTTAGTGAGACCCTGTTTCAAAATAAAGAATAAAAAATCAGGCTAGAGAGCTGGGCATGGTGGCGCAGGCTTGTAATCCTAGTTCTTGGGAGGCTGAGACAGGAGAATCACAGGTTTGAGGACAGTCTCAGCAATTTAGTGAGGCTCTCAGCAACATAGTGAGACCCTGTTTCCAAATAAGAAATAAAATCGGTCTGGGGGTGTAGCTCAGAGGTAGAATGCCTCTGGGTTCAATTCCTAGTACTACAAAAAAAAAATTTGAAAGCATACTATTTTCTAATGGATCTCAAACTCCTCCAACACATATTAAATTCAATAAATATAGCCAGGCATGGTGATGCACCCCTGCAATCCCTTGTGGGTTCCTGTGTGAGGTTTTGGAAGTCCCTCTGGGGCCAGGAGCAACCACATGCCCTGGAAATGAGGAAGACCCAAGGGCCAGAAGTGGCTAAATGAGTCTATGATTACTCTGGGAGAAGCTGCCTGGGCTGTGGAGATACACAGTCCTGAGTCCACACCAGTGCCCCGTATGAACCAGCGCAGTGGCTTTTCTTTGGGGAGTCCTTTGCTTCTCTTCATCCCTATGTTCCCATCTGCAAAATGGCAATAACAAGGGAGGTGGATATTGATTGAATTCTTGAGATGCCCCAGGCAGGGCTCTAAATGCTTTGCACGTGTTATGCCTCTCAGTGGTCACAGCCTCAAAGGTGTAGGCAGAGACCTAGAGAGGCCAAGTAACCCAGCCAGGGTGGAGAGGGAGGCTCAAGATGGAGTCTGACTTGGAAATCGTGCTGTCCCAGAGTGAGGGCGCGCCAACTCCATGATTTGAGATTATTGGTTCCAGTCTTAAGTCCTGTGGCAGTATCCCTTTCACTGGTGTGTTAAAGTTCAAGTCACAATATTTGCAGCATAGTTGGTAGCTCTGTGCACATGTGCTGGAACCAGGCAGCGGTGTCAAATCCTCTTCTGCAACCAATTAGCTTTGTGATCCTTGCCAAGTGACTCAACCTTTCTGCACGTCACTTTCCTCATCTGCAAAATGTAGCTAGCACAAATAACACAGGTTGAGAATCCCTGTACATAGTATCTGAAACCTGAAATGCTCCAAAATCCTAAACTTTTGAGTACAACAACCACAAGTAGAAAAGTCTACAGACCATGTAATTTTCTTTCATGCACAGATTATTAAAAACATTTATAAAAGTGCCTTTGGTCTACGTGTATAAGCTATACAAAAAAAAAATAAATGAATTTAGCATTTGGAATCAGATCTCATCCCCAAGATACCTCATTATATACACTTGAATATTCTAAAATATGAAAAAAAGCTACCTTCTGGTCTCAAGCATTTTGGATAAGGGATATTAAAGCTGTATCTACCTGAGAGGATCATTATGTAACCAAAAATTTGCCCCAATTTGCCAAATCAAGTAATGGGGCAAGCCTTTGGGAAGAAGGAAAAGGAAATTTCTTGATTTGCTAGCAACAGGCAAAAGTCAGTGTGCATGGTCCAGAGATGGTTCCCAGAGCTGCTGGCTCCAGCTCTTCAATCCTGGGGTAAGTTGATATGAACATGTTACTTGCTAACAGGGGAGAAGGAGAACAAAACATGTGGTTTTATAATTTTTTAATTTCTTTTTTTTGTGGTACTGGGGATAGAAACTAGAGGTATTTTAACTCTGAGCTACCCACCCAGCTCTTTATCTTTTTTTAAATTGGAAACAAGGTCTCACTAAGTTGCTGAGGCTGGCCTTGAACCTGCAATCCTCCTGTCTCAGCCTCCCAAAGTAATGAGATTACATGTTTGTACCACCGCACCCAGTTAAAAGATGTGGTTTTAAAACAATCCACCTACTAGTTGAGCCTGTGGTGCAACAGACGAAGGCCAGGAAGTTGTGGGTTCCATCTGGTGCATCTATAAAAGAAACCAGGCATTGAAGGGGGCATGACACGGCTATATTCCATCTGCGGTGGGCTGAAGTAAGAGGCCTAGGCCTCCAGTACTCAGTGGTGGCCGACTGGGTGCAAAAGTGCTCCGCATACCTGCATATTCATGTGTCCACAGAGTGGACAGTCCCTGTCCAGATTATATACCAAAGCAGAACAAAGATGGCAGTGTGAGAGGAGGGCACAGAGTTAACAAGGTGGCATGGTGCCAGGGGAAGAGGGGTGGGGCAATATAGGATTTCCAAGGACATGGTTAGTTGCTTTTCATTTAACAGTGACATTTAGAAGAAAGGGAGGCCAGAGAGTCTAACCAACACCATGTTCTGACTGCCTCCAGAACGAAAAGTCATAATTAATCCATGAAATGGATTTTTTTTTTTTTGTGGTACCGGGGATTGAACCCAGGGGCATTCTACCTCTGAGCTATGCCCCCAGCCCTATTTTTTATTCTTTATTTTTGAAGCAGGGTCTCACTAAGTTGTGGAAGGTCATACTAAGTAGCTGAGGCTGGCCATGAACCCAGATCCTCTGGTCTCAGCCTCCAAGTACTGGGATTACAAGCATATGCCACCACGCCTGGCCAAGAAATGGATTTTGGAAATACATTTTGAAATGTCACTGGATAGGGGTCCAAGGAGGTCCCCCAGAAGGGAGAAGGGAGCCTCAACTCAGCCCTGGCAGGTTCTTGAGTTATGACTCAGAAAGGATCTTCAGGAGCTGGGCGTGTTGGTGCACGCTTGTAATCCCAGTACTTGGGAGGCTGAGACAGGAGGATCGCAGGTTCATGGCCAGCCTCAGCTACTTAGTGAGGCCTCCGCAACTTAGGGAGACCCTGTTTCAAAATGAAGAATAAAAAATAGGACTGGGGGTATAGCTTGGAGGTAGAATGCCCCTGGGTTCAATCCCTAGTACCACCAAAAAGAAAAAAAGAGGAATAAAAAAAGAAAGGATCTTCAGGACTCCTTAGAAGAGGTATGAGCCAGAATGTGGTGGCGTATGTTTGGAATCCCAGTACTTGTGAGGCTGAGATGGGAGGAGCAAAGGTTCAAGGCCAGTCTCAGTAACTTAGGAAGGCCCTCAGCAATTTAGTGAGACCCTGTTTCAAAATAAAATTTAAAAAGGGCTGAGGGTGTAGCTTTGAGGTAGAATTCCCCTTCCAATCCCCATTACCCCTCATCAAAAAAAAAAACTACTTGAGATTTCTCATGCTCACTCTTCACATGATTTCTCTTTTTCATTCCATATTTAAATTATTCCTATATACATAAAATATGCTCAGTTATTGGTTTCTATCTGCTTTTCCATTTTATTTTGTTTGTTTGAGGTACTGGGGATTGAACCCAGTGCCATTTTACCTCCGAGCTATACCCCCAGACCTATTTTTTTTATTCTTTATTTTGAAACAGGGTCTCACTAAGTTGCAGAGGGCCTCACTAAGTAGCTGAGGCTGGCCGCAAACCCAGATCCTCCTGTCTCTTCCTCCCAAGTACTGGGACTACAAGCGTGTGTCACCATGCCTGGCTGTTTAACTGCTTTTCTATTACTTGATTTTAATTGGATTTTAGACCAATTAATAGTTAATGTAATTATCGATATGGTTGGATTGAGTCCTGAAGTTTTATGATTTTCTAGTTTGTATCATTTCCTGGTTTTATCTTTTCCTTTCATGACTTCTTTTAAATTATTTGCATGTTTTTAGTATTCTATCTTGGTGATGTGCCTGAGTTTTTCTGTGGCTCCCAGAGGGATTACAATACATACTTCTCAACTTTCACAAAAGATGCATCGTTAATATAGTTTTATCCACCATCACACACTTGGAAAAGTCTACTACACAGTGTCAAATTTTGCTTTAAAGAGTTATGTACACATTTCTTCATTTATTTACTTATTTATTGTTCTGAGGGATTAAATCTGAGAGCAATCTACTACCAAGCTACACCCTCAGCCCTATTTTATTGTTTATTTTTAAACAGGGTCTCGCTAAGTTACCAAGGGTCTCATTATATTCCTGAGGCTGACCTCAAATCTGATCCTATTTCAGCCTCTCAAGTACAGGGATTACAGGCATGTTAGGACATACCCATCTAGTCATGTACATTTTAAAGAATCATTAAGTAATAATGTTCTAGAGACTCAGCTATTTACAATTCTGATGCTCTCATTTATTTGGAAGATCTCTCTAAATCTCTCTTGCCCTTTCAGCAAAAACTAATTCAGCATTTCACACAGACTAGATGTGATGGGGAAAAAATTCTTACAGACTTATTTAGACAAGCATTTAATTTTTTAAATCACATTAAATTACATTTATCGATTTCTTCTGACACTCATTTCTTGGAGAAATCTATGGTAATTCAAAATAGTGCGTCCCTACAGGAAATGTAACACTTATCTCCAGCTGCTTTCAGGATTATTTTATGCTTGCACTTCAGCAGTTTACAATGAGAAGAAATGGTTATCTCTGAATTTTTTCTATATGGCATTTGCTGAACTCCACATCTACAAACTGGTTCCTTCACCACATTTAGGATTTTATGGCCATGTTTTCCAATATGCTTCTTTCCCAATCTCTTTTTCAACTATTACAGTAACTGCAATTCCGTGTTTTGCACCTCTGCATAGTATCTGACAGGTCATTGAAGCTCTGCCCATTTCTTTCAACTCTCGAGTCCCTCATTCCTATTGGTCTACCCTCAAGATCACTGCCTCCTTCTCTGTCACACCTACGCTGCATACATAGTGCATATTTCGGTTCTGAAGCACACATTTGATTATTATTTTCTATTTTTAAGAGAAATTGTACAGTTTTTTAGTGTATCTCTACTACCTTATGAAGATTATTTTATTAGTATATATTAATTGTACAAAATAAGATTCACTGCAACAATTCCATACATACAGATGTTCTTTGTATCTGTCCTTCCCATTCTCCTGTAATTGCGCATCCCTTAATGTAATCCCTGTCCCCCTCCCTAATATTCCTCTTTTTTTTTCTAGATTCTGCATATGAGATAAAAATTGTGGTACTTATTTTTCTGAGTCTGGCATATTTTGTGTAACATATTGATATTTGGGGTTTTTTTTCATACTGGGGATTGAGCCAGAAGCATTCTCCCCTCCAAGATAAACCCCAAGTACCCCCTTTTTTATTTTTTATTTTGAAACAGGGTCTCACTAAGGTTCTCAGGCTAGCTTCAAATGTTTGATTCTTCTGTCTCCGTCTCCCAAGGACTAAGACTTACAGGCGTGTGCACCACACCCGGCCACTCTCAATACTCTTTTTAATATGGTACTGGAAAATTTAGCCACAGCAAACAGGTAAGAGAAAAAATAAAAAGGATACAAATAGGAACAGAAGAATTCAAATTATCCCTCCTTGCAAATGATATGGTTCCATACCTCAAAACCACCAGAAATCTCTTAGAACTAATACACAGATTCAACAAAGTAGGACACAAAAATCAATATATGAAAACTTCCTGATAAACCAACACTATGAAAAAAATCAGGAAACTAACAGCATTCAAAATATTTTTTAAAAAGCACTTAGTTGAATAAGCCTAGCCAAAGAGATAAAAGACCTCTATGAGGAACATTATAGAATGCTTTAATAAACAAATTGAGGTCACTAGAAGGAAAAGACCTTGTGTGTTCATAGATCAGCAGAGATAATATTGTTAAAATGGCCGTATTGTCAGGCATGGTGGCACATGCCTGTTGACCACAATACTTGGAAGGCTGAGACAGGAAGATCACAGGTTCAAGGACAGCCTCAGCAAGGTAGTGAAACTCCATTTCAAAATTAAAAATAAAACAGGGCTAGGAGCATAGCTTAGAGGTAGAATGTCCCTGGGTTCAGTCCCTAGCACCACACATGGGCAAAAAAAAAAAAAACGAAGACCAGTCGGGCATGGTGGCGCACGCTTGTAATCCCAATACTTGGGAGGCTGAGACCAGAGGATCCTGGTTGGCGGTCAGCCTCAGTTACTAGTGAGGCCCTCCATAACTTAGTGAGACTCTGTTTCCAAATAAAGAATAAAAAATAGGGCTGGGGGTGTAGCACAGAGGTAGAACGCCCCTGGGTTCAATCCCCAGTACCACACACACAAAAAAAAAGACAAAGGTAATTAACAATCTCTTTGGAGAAATAATGTCAGAAAACTTCCCAAATTTGGACACCTATGTACAGGAGACATTCAGAACCCCAATCAGACAGGATCAACAAAGATCACCCCCATGCCACGTTATAATCAAAATGTACAACCTACAGGCTAAGGAGAGAATTCTAAGAGTTGAGACCAAAAAGCCAGCTGACATTCATAGGTAAAATGATTAAAATCACTCAGGATTTCCCAGCCCAAGTACTAAAAGCCACGACGGCATGGAGTGATGGACTTCAAGCCCTTAAGAGAAAACAATTTCCAACCAAAGCTGCTATATCCACCAAAGCTATCCTTCCAAATTGATGGAGAAATAAAATCCTTCCAAGATAAGCAGACTGGGGGTATATCTCAGAGGTAGAATGCCCCAGGTTCAATCTCAAGTACCACAAAAAAACAAAAACAAAAGTAAATCTCTAAAATAAACTGAAGAAGATTTTAGAAGATGGGAAGACCTCCCATGCTCTTAGATAGGCAGAATAAATACAACCAAACTGGCCATTCTACCAAAATGGATCTACATATCCAAGGTCTAATATCTAGAACATACAAAGAGAGTAAAAAGCTTAACGCTAAAATATCAAATAACCCAATTAAAAAACAGGTAACCTAACTGAATAGACACTTTTCAAAAGAAAAAATGGAAATGAATAACAAATATATGAAAAAATGTTTATCATCTTTATCAAACTACACTGAGGTTCCATCTCACTCTAGTTAGGATGGCAATCATCAGGAACACAAATAATAAATGCTGGAGAGGATGTGGGGAAATCAGAATCCTATTACACTATTGGTGGGACTGCAAACTAGTATAGCCGCTTTGGAAATCAGTATGGAGGTTTCTCAGTAGATTGGGACTGCTTCATTTTTTATTTTGAAAACAGGGTCTTGCTAAGTTGCTGAGACTAGCCTCCAATCTGCGACCCTCCTCCTGTCTCATCTTGCCAAAGTACTGGGATTACAGGCATGGGCCACCATGCCTGGCTTACATTAAATGTTTTAAAAAGTAATGACGATTCTGTCCCCAAACTTGGCTTCAAATGACCTGGAAATATTTCCATCATTTTATTTTTTACACTTTTACCTTTTACACTGGGGAGAACCCAAGGGCATTTTGCCTCTGAGCTACACCCTCATTCCTTTTAATTTTGGGTTTTTTTTTTTTTTTTGCGGTACTGGGGATAGAACCCAGGGGCGTTCTACCTCCGCGCTACACCCCCGGCCCTATTTTTTATACTTTATTTTGAAACCGGGTCTCATGAAGTTGCAGAGGGCCTCACTAGAGAGAGAGAGAGAAAGAGAGAGAGAGAGAGAGAGAGAGAGAGAAAAGAGAGAGCTGAACCCGGATCCTCCGGTCTCCGCCTCCCTAAGTACTGGGATTACAAGCGTGTGCCACCACGCCCGGCCCTTTTAATATTTTGAAACAGGGTCTTGCTAAGTTACTGAGGCCAGCCTCAAACCTGCGATCTCCTCTCTCAAGCTTCCCATGTACTAAGATTACAGGTAATTGCCACCACACCCAGCTTTTATGTCCCATTTGATGAAACCTGTCACTAGACTGTCCATTAGTTCAGGAATGGTAGAATACAGAAAGTCTGATTGAGCGCTTTCTTGATTCATCTAGTAATGTTGTCTTAACTCCAACATCCTTCCTCTGAGGGTGCCCATGCCTAAGCTATCAGCTTTAATCAATCAACGCTCAGATTTCTCCATGTTATTTCTTGCTCCGTGTATATTTTGTTTCCTAATGTGCCCATGTAGCCTTTCCTTCCTCTTTTCTAAGGTGGCATCTGCAAATTTGACCAGTTTCAGAAATCCATGTTACTTTCCCTGTGATTTTGAAACAGAGACTCACTAAGTTGCTGAGGATGGCCTCAAACCTGTGATCCTTCTGTCTTAGCCTCCCATGTACTGGTATTAGAGGCATGTGCCACCGCTCCCACCTTCCTTGTGATTTAGGTCCTCATATAGTGAAGGTTAAGTCTCTAGGACAGCTTGCTTCTTCCAATCTACTAAATGTAATGTATGTGCTTGGAACACTGGGTAAGCCAGGTGACACCTCAGATGTCACTCTAAGGGATATATTTAATAAGGGTAAGCCAGGCATGGTGGTGCATGCTTATAATCTCAGTACATGGAAGGCTAAGACAGGAGGATCACAGGTTCACAGCCAGCCTCAGCAACTCAGTGAGGCCCTCAGCTGTCAGGGATTCTTTGACAAATCAGGGCACTCAAAATCAGCCAAATATAAACGGGGATGTAGAAAGCCATGCCCGTGTCCAGTCAAGATGCATGCTCAAGCCGGGTGTGGTGGCGCACACTTGTAATCCCAGTACTTTGGGAGGCGGAGACCGGAGGATCCGGGTTCGCGGCTAGCCTCAGCTCGCTCTCTCTCTCTCTCTCTCTCTCTCTCCCCCTGATGCTCTCTCTCTCTCTCTCTACTTAGTGAGGCCCTCTGCAACTTCGTGAGACCCGGTTTCAAAATAAAGTATAAAAAATAGGGCCGGGGGTGTGGCGCGAAGGTAGAACGCCCCTGGGTTCAATCCCTGGTACCGCAAAAAAAAAAAAAAAAGAAGAGAAACAAGATGACACTCAGATTTCACTTCAGGCTGCACTCCAGGCTTAGCACAAGGCCAGCTAAATGCTGAAGGACTGTCCCAGTACAGACAATCTGAAAAGTCTCAGAGTTCATACCATTCAAGAAAACTTGGTCAAAACATTAGATGAGCCAGGTGTGGTGGCGCACACCTGTAATCCCTGTACTTGGGAGGCTGAGACCTCAGGATCTCAGGTTGGAGACCAGCCTCAGCAACTTAGCGAAACTCTCAGCAACCTGGCAAGACTATTTCAGAAAAGATAAATAAAAAGGGCTAGGAGTGTATCTCAGAAGTAGAATGCCCTTTTACTCAAACCTCAGTACCACTGAAAAAATTAAAATTGGATAAAAGAGTCATAAGAACAAACACTGTAGGGATAACAAATGATAAAGAAGTCTTGGAAAAATAGGAAAAGCTTCAAAATGAAAGAGCTACTATAGCCTTCAACAATTACATAGGAAAAAAAATCCGTCAGGAAGTGGAAGACTCAGTTTTCAGATTTTCAAAAATACTACCTCAAAATAATCAAACACTTAATTTTCAACCAAAAAATCCACAAAACATAAGAAAACACAGACCCTTGATATGAATAAAATATGTTAAAAGGAATCTTTATTGAAGAATAACAAAATCAGGCTTATTATGCAAAGATATTTTTTCCAGTACTGGGGATTTAACCCAGGGGCATTCTAACTCTAAGATACACTCCCAGCCCTATTTTTATCCTTTATTTTGTAACAGGGTCTCGCTAAATTGCTGAGAGCCTCACTAAGTAGCTGAGGCTGGCCACGAACCTGTGATCCTCCTGTCTCAGCCTCCCAAGTACTGGGATTACAAGTGTGTGCCACTACACCTGGCAGCCCCAAGATACTCTGAAGATAAAAAGTACGGTAACTGGCTGGGGGTCATGGCACATGCCTGTAATCCTAGTACTTGGGAAGGTGATACGGGAGGACTACAGGTTAGTGACCACTGTGTGGTAACTTAGAAAGATCCTATTTAAAAGTAAAAAATAAAATAAGGCTGCGCCAGGCATGGTGGCGCACGCTTGTAACTCCAGTACTTGGGAGGCTGAGACAGGAGGATCTGGGTTCGCGGCTAGCCTCAGCTACTTAGTGAGGCCTCTGCAACTCAGTGAGACCCTGTTTCCCCAAAAAAAGAATAAAAAATAGGGCTGGGGGCATAGCTCAGAGGCAGAATGCCCCTGGATGCAATCTCCAGTACCACAAAAAATAAAATAAAATAAAATAAAACAAAATAGGGCTGGCCATGGAGATAGGAGGTAGAATGTCCCTGGGTTCAATCCTCAGTACCACACACACACACACACACACACACACACACACACACACACACACAAAGTAAAATAACCATAATTTTTTCTTGGAAATGACATCAGCAAGCTGGCTGACTTGAGGCACATGGTGTGCTTTACTCCACAGCAGAGGACCATAACAAAGAACAGCTCTTTGGCTGGACCAATCGAGACAGAGCATCAGAGTGAGTGCAGCAGGGATGAGACAGAGACATTACACAGTACAAAAATGCGGCTAGAAACACAGCATCTGACACTGTCTCCCAAGAATAATAATACAAATAAATGAAGAAGCCGGGCGTGGTGGTGCACGCTTGTAATCCCAGTACTTTGGGAGGCGGAGACCGGAGGATCCAGGTTCGAGGCCAGCCTCAGCTCTCTCTCTCTCTCTCTCTCCCTGTCTTACTCTCTCTACCTAGTGAGGCCCTCTGCAACTTCGTGAGACCCGGTTTCAAAATAAAGTATAAAAAAGTAGGGCCGGGGGTATAGTGTGGAGGTAGAACGCCCCTGGGTTCAATCCTTGGTACTGCAAAAAAAAAAAAAAAAAAAAATGAAGCAATGATTCATACCACAACATAAAAAGTGAAAAATGTAATGGACACAAACACACAGAAACACAGGAATTTCCTCAGCCTTTAAGAAAAGACAGGAATTTCCTCAGCCTTTAAGAAAAGACAGGAATTTCCTCAGCCTTTAAGAAAAGATGGAGCCTGGCATGGTGGTGTATCCTTGTGATCCCAGTACTTGGGATGTTGGGACAGGAGGCTTGCAGGGTCAAGACCAGCCTTAGCAACTCAGCAAGACTCTCAGCAACCTAGTGAGACCACTTTGAAACAAAAAAGAAAAAAGGGCTGTGGTTGTAGCTTGGAGGTAGAATGCTCCTGGGTACAATCCATAGTACCACAAAAAGAAAAATTTTAGAACTAAATAAAAATTAAACATATCCTCTTAAAATGCAGAATACAGCTAAAAGAGGTTTTGTCAGGGAAAACTTTTATAATAGCACTAAATGAAAGCTTACATAAGAAAAGTGTAAATGTCTCAATCTTTTACCTCAAGAAAGCAAAAAATGGAAGATCAAAATAAACCCAAGTCAAGAAGAAATTTTAAAATAGAAAAAGAGAAAAGAATTAAATTGAAAATAGGAAAACAGAGAAAATAAGTAAAACAAAAACTTATTTTTCAAAAACATCAGTAAAATGAAACCTATAGCTAGACTAACAAAAATAATAATAAAAATGAGACAAATTGCTCATGTTAGGAAAGACACAGAAGATATCACTACAGGTATTGTAGTTGTTTAAAAGATGAAATAATATGAACTTTATGTTTATAAATTTGACAAGTTGGAAGGAATGGATCAATTCCTTGAAGACTACAACCAAAATTCAATCATGTTTTAAATGATAATGAGAATAGTCCAAAAACCTTTAATGAAATTGGATTTGTGATTTAAAACCTCCTATAGAAGAAATCTCCAGGTTCTAATGGTTTCTCTTGAGAATTCTGCCAAATATTTAAAAAATGGGAACCTAGTCTACACAATGTCTTCCATAAGGTAGGAGACAAAGGAATACTTTTCAAAATATTGTATGAGATTAGTACTACCCTAGCACAACATCCAGACAAATAAAGTACAATATAACAAAACTATAGCCTGACATCTTATGAATGTAGAAAGGAAGAGTCTTCAATAATGGATTGATGCCGGACGTAGTGGCGCACGCTTGTAATCCCAGTACTTTGGGAGGCAGAGACCGGAGCATCCGGGTTCGCGGCCAGCCTCAGCTCTCTCTCTCCCTGTCTCTCTCTCTCTCTCTCCTTAGTGAGGCCCTCCGCAACTTCGTGAGACCTGGTTTCAAAATAAAGTATAAAAAATAGGGCCGTGGGTGTAGTGCGGAGGTAGAACGCCCCTGCGTTCAATCCCCGGTACCGCAAAAAAAAAAAAAAAAAAAAATCCATCTCCCAAAAGCACATTTGCTCCATGCAGTATTTTCCTTGGAAGGACGCTCTTCTGAGAGCCCTACAGAGGAGGTTAGAACTGATGAGGCTAGCTCTTGTAGTCTATAATAGCAGTCAGCTTAAAGACATAAAGGTGAATAAGGATGGTGGAATGCTTTACCAAAAAAAAAAAACAAAAAACAGAAAAATTCATGAATCATGTTCTTCGACTTCAAAGAAATGCATCATTTTTAGCACGACTCCTCTTTTGAGAAAAGTTCTCTGGCCCTCCTCCCTCCTTTCATTTCCTTTCTTATTCTATGCCTTCGGGTCACCAGCTGAGCGCTACATGGCCTAGGCTCCATATACAGTTCACAGCTATTTGCCTGATCTCATGATCCTCTATCAAAACAGCACTTTCAAATGTGTTTCCTGTCTAGTTCTGCACTTGCCTGAGTGTTTCCTTTTTATGGTACCAGGGAGTGAATCCAGGGGCATTCTACCTTTAGAATACACCCCAGCCCTATTTTTTTTACTCTTTATTTTGAAACAGGGTCTCACTAAGATGCAGAGGGCCTATGTAGCTGAGGCTAGTCACGAATCCAGATCCTCCCATCTTAGCCTCCCATCTTAGCCTCCCAAGTACTGGGATTACATGTGTGCACCACCATGCCTGGCTCAGTTCTTTTTATTTTGAAGCACAGTCTTGTGAAGTTCCTGAGGCTGGCCTCGAACAAGTAGTTCTCATGTCTCAACTTCCAAAGTGTGTAGATTACAGGCAAGGGTTAAAGAGGCTGACCAAAATTATTGGTAATATCACTATTCCTAAATTGGTCAGATAATTTTGCTTTTAAATTGTGATCTAAAAAATAACTAAAAATTGAGTAGTGGGACTAGGTCATTTCAGGAATGATTTGACTGGGTATACTTTAGTATCTATGGCAATCAAGTCCAACTAGTTGACATGCTAAAATTATATACAACAGAGCAGGGCATGCTAGAGCATGATTGTAATAATAGGACTTGGGAGGTTGAGACAGGAAGATCAAAGGTTCGGGGCCAGCCTCAGCAACTTAGTGAGGCACTCTGCAACTTAGTGAGAACATTTCAAATTTTTAAAATATAAAGCCAGGTTTGGTGGTGCACACCTCTAATCCTAGTACTTGGGAAAGTGAGACAGGAGGATTGCAGGTTCAAGGACAGCCTCAGCAATTAGTAAGACTCTCATCAGCTTAGTGAGAACTGTTTTAGAAGAAATCAAATAGGGCAGGGGGTATAGCATGGAGGAAGGATGCCCCTAAGTTCAATCCCCATTACCACACAAAATCAAATCATTACAAAATCATTACACACAAAAATCAAAAAATAACAAAATAGGTCTAGAGATATAAGCTCAGAAGTAGAATGCCACTGGGTTCAATCCCCAGTCCCCCCCCCCACACACACACACAAATTCTACACAACAGAGGTAGAACAAAATGGTATGAATGTTAGGAAAAATAAGAAAATATGCTGGGCTTGGTGGTACACGCCTAAAATCCCAATGCCTTGGTGGCTGAGACAGAGAGAGCACACATTTGAGGGCAGCCTCAGCAAGTAGTGAGACTCTCATCGACTTAGTGAATCATGGTTTCAAAATAAAAATAGAAATAGGGCTGGGAGTGTAGCTCAGAGAAGAATGTCCCTGGGCTCAATTCCCTGTACCACAAAAATAAAATTAAAAAAAAATTAAAAAATATATAAATGAAATAAAAAGACATTAACACACCCTTCACAAAATAAGGTAAACCGACAGGAAACAGACATATGAGACAATGCTTAACAATACATGTCACCAGGAGAATCAAATCAAAATACTACTATCTACAACTCCCCACTCATTAGAATAGCACTCTTCCATCTGGGCTTGGTGGTGCAGGCCTGTAATCCCAGTACTTGGGAGGCTTGCAAGTACTTGGGAGAAGGGAGGATCACGGGTTCAAGACCAGCCCCAGCAACATAGTGAAGCAATCGGCAACCTAGTAAGACTGGCTTCGAAATTAAAAAAAAAAGATAAAATAGGGATAGGGGTTTAGGCCACAGGTAAAACTTCACTGGGTTCACTCCCTAGTACCCACAAAAAACATCACCTTGGGGTGCAAAGAACTATCTTCAAACCATACTACACCTTTGGATAGGTGAATCACCAAGCCAGTGAATGCAGATGGTGCTCTACAAGTACGCCAGCACAAGGCAGAGACTTACTACGAGCAACAATGAACTTTGGTTTGATCTGCATCACCACCCAGGTTAGCATCATCACCACAGACAGCAGAGGCAACACTATACCATCACTATTCCAACCTCGGTCAACATAACATGGTACAGAAAGTCATTTCCTGGAGTAGGACAGTGTAGTAAGCATTTCAATGTGCCCTGGAAATTAGTACTGGGTTGGTTAAAACTAACAAACTTTGCTGCAAGTAGCATGCCTCTGGGTTTTTGATACTTTTATTGGTGCGTTTAATTACACATGATACTGAGTTATACAGTGATAATAAACATGCACATGACAATTGGTGTGTTTCACTCCACATCCCATCCCCTCCATACCCTTACCTATATAAATCAGAAATTGGTATTTAAAATTTCCTACATATGTATGTTATTGTTTAAACTGTCACCTTCATTATACCTCTAACAGCTGCTTAAAATGCCAGGGTAATTCAGATATTTATTACTAAGATGATCAAAGGAAAATCAGAAAAAGTGTAAAGAATATGAAAGACAATTGCATTAAAGAAAATGAGTCCCAAAGTAAAAATCAAAAACAGACCTCGAGAGACAGGAAGGAGACAGTAAATGAAATAAATTCCTCAACAGAAATCATCACTGGCAGTCAGGGCTACATGGAAGATAAAAATCTCACTACTGGAAGACAGGTCACTCAAAACCCACCACACAGCCAACAATATAGACTCAGAATAGTAAGGAATATAGAATAATATGAAATAATCAAACTTAAGGATAATAGGCACTGAGGAAGGATTAGAAGCACTATCCAAGAGCGTAAAGGTGAAAGATGGAGAAGTTATTCCGTGCAAATGGAAACCCAAAACCAGGCAGGATTAGCAACTCTCCTATCTGACAAGGAAGACATTAAGCCAAAATTAGAAGAGGAGACAAAGCCTGTCATTTCTTACTTAGAAAAGGAACAGTTCAAAGAGAAGATAAAAGGCCGGGCGTGGTGGCTCACGCTTGTAATCCTAGTACTTTGGGAGGCGGAGGCGGGAGGATCCGGGTTCGCGGCCAGCCTCAGCTCGCGCGCACGCGCATGTGCACTCTCTCTCTCTCTCTCTCTCGCTCCCCATCTCTCTCTCTCTCTCCTTGTCTCTCTCTCTCTCTCCCCTTAGTGAGGCCCTCCGCAACTTCGTGAGACCCGGTCTCAAAATAAAGTATAAAAAATAGGGCCGGGGGTGTAGCGCGGAGGTAGAACACCCCTGCGTTCAATCCCTGGTACTGCAAAAAAAAAAAAAAAAAAAAAAAAAAAAAAAAAAAAAAAAAAAAAAAAAAAAAAAAGAGAGAGAGAAGATAAAAGGATAGTAAACACTTGTGCCGCAAACATGGTCACAACCCGCTTTGACAAAATAAACTCTTTCTAACATTGAAATGCAGACAGACCCTATCACAATAATATTGGGAGACTTCAACACACCTCTTACAACACTACGTCCATCTTCCTGACCAAAAAAGAAATCAGTAAAGACTCTTCAGACCTAAAGAACTTCTAGACCTAAAAGACATACAGAACAGACATATCCAACAGCTGAAAACACATTCGTCATCCCTGGGAGTGCGACCTGCTCTGGGATGGGTAGGGCGAGGAAGACCTGGACTAACACCAGGGCGGGCGGAGCGCCTCTCAGGACCTCGACCGTCTCCGGGAGTTCCTCGAGCAGCGCGGTACTTACCCTGGCGGCGCCTCCTCTGCCGAGACCTCGCGGTGATGACTCCGGGGCGGCTCCGAATCCTGCTGGATCAGCAGCTCGGGGTGCGGGAGTTGGAGCCGGAGCTTGGGGATGAAAAGCGGCTGCAGGAAGTGAAGAGAGCCGGCAGGAAGGTCCCTACCGGGAGGTCGAGCTGAAGTCCCATCTCCGCAAAATCCGACATCTAAAAAAAAACAGAAAAAGAAAGAACACATTAGTCTCTGGAAGTGACACCCGGCAGGCGGCCTGGGGGAGGCGGTGCGGGCCGGGTGGAGAACGGCACCGCAGGGGCCAGCAGCCACGACACACAAACCAATGACGGCCTTCCCGCTCGCGCCTCCCCGTTTCCAGCCGCACAGGCCCCGCCCCCCAACACCGCACCCCAACACCCGGTCCTCACCTCCGCCCGGTCATGTCCCCTCCCCCACCCTCACCTCCACCCCAGACCCCCGGGACCAGCCCCGTCCCCAGAAACTCACTGCTCACCGACGACTCGACCCGGAGAGAGAGGAAGGCCCGACGGACGCCCCCTGTGAGGAGGACGACGCAGAGCCTTCCCACCTGCACGACCGTGAAGAGACGAGATCTTCCTCCTCCGCTTTCTCCGATGTCCCGACGCCAAATGAGCGGTGCGCGGCGCATGCGTGGGAAGGCCGGAAATAGGACTCCGGCGCCTGCGCACAGACGTTTACGTGGTGGGCGTGGCTACCGTCTCGCCCAACCACCGCTCGACGTCCTCGTCCCCCGCCCCGCCCAGGGCCCCTCCGAGGGTCTCACTGACGCACGGAGGGCCTCCCTAAATTGCCGAGGCTGGATGCGAACCTGCGATCCTCCTGTCTCAGCCTCCCAAGTACCGGGAATACAAGCGGGCGCTGCCATGCCTGGCTTGTGGGAAACTTTTTATCAAAATATAATGCAAAGCCGGGTGTGGTGGCGCACGCTTGTAATCCTGGTACTTGAGAGGCTGAGACAGGAGGGTCGCAGGTTCGCAGCCAGCCTCAGCTACTTTGAGGACCTCTGCAACTTAGTGAGACCCTGTTTCAAAAAATAAAGATTAAAAAAAATAGGGCTTGGGTGTAGTTCGAGGTAGAATGCCCCTGGGTTCAACCCCCAGTACCTCAAAAAATAATGCAAGGCAGGCGTGGTAGCACACGCTTGTAATCCCAGTACTTGGCAGGTAGAGACAGGTGGATCGAGGGTTGGAGCACAGCCTCGAGGCCCTCTTTGTGTGTGTGTATGTGTGGGGGAGTTACTGGGGATGGAACCCAGAGGCATTCTATCTTCAAGCTATATCCCCAACCCCATTTTATTTCTTATTTGGAAACAGGGTCTCGCTAGGTTGATGAGAGTCTCAATAATTGCTGAGGCTGTCCTCGAACCTGCGATCCTCCTGTCTCAGGCTCCTGAGTACAGGGAATACAGGTATGTGCCACCTCGCTCAGCGACCCTGTTTCTAAATAAATAAAATCGGGCCTCGGGTGCAGCTTAGAGGTAGAGCCTTTGGGTTTAATCCCAAGTACAAAAAAAAATTAGTAGGGAGGCTGAGGCTGGTGACTTGGGCTCCAGCTTTGGTGGGGCAGGTAGAAGCTGAGGCAGCAGGGATGGCCGCGCCCCCTCCAACCTGGATCCGGGGGGTCAGGGTGGGGAAACACTGCGTCCCCCTGCCTGTCCTCCCTGGGGCGTCCTGAGCGGCCCCTCGGTGAGCCGGCAGACCCCGCCTCGCGACCTGGCTGACCACGAGCGGAGCGGAGAGTGCAGACACCCGCTCACCGCGTTCTCCCTGCCCCGGAGAGCAAACCCCAGCCCCGGAGACGGGGATGGATTTCTTTTTCCATATTCTTTTTGCCCTTTTTGGTTTTCTTTCTTTCTTTTTTTTTTTTTGGTACTGGGCATTGAATCCAGGGGTATTCTACCTCTGAGCTACACCTTCAGCCCTGTTTTTTTTATTCTTTATTTTGAAACAGGGTCTCACTGAGTTGCGGAGGGCCTCACTAAGTAGCTGAGGCTGGCCGGGAACGCAAATCCTCCGGTCTCAGCCTCCCAAGTACTGGGATTACAGGTGAAGGCCACCACGCCCAGCTTCTTTTTTCTATTTTTGTTCTGCTGCATATTGAACACAGGGGCATTCTACCTCTGAGCTACAGCTCAATTTTTTTTTTTTTTTTTTTTTTTGCGGTACTGGGGATTGAAACCAGTTGCATTCTACCTCCGAGCTACACCCCCAGCCCTATTTTTTCTTTATTTTGAAACAGGGTCTCACTAAATTGCAGAGGGCATCACTAAGCAGCTGAGGCTGGCCGCGAACCCCGGATCCGCAAACCCGGATCCCGAATCCTCCGTGAACCCAGATCCTCTGGTCTCAGAATCCCAGGTACTGGGATTACAAGCGTGTGCCACCACGCCCAAATTTATTCTTTATTTTGAAGCACGGTGTCATTAAGTTGCAGAGGGCCTCACAAGTTTCTGAAGCTGGCCTGGGACCTGCAATTCTCTTGTCTCAGCCTCCCAAGTACTGGGATTACAAGTGTGCGCCTCCATGCCTGGCTTGTTGTATAACTTTTATTAAAACATAACACAGGGGCCAGGCGTGGTGGCGCACGCTTGTAATCCCAGTACTTTGGGAGGCGGAGAGCGGAGGATCCGGGTTCGCGGCCAGCCTCTGCTCTCTCTCTCTCTCTCTCTCTCTCCCTGTCTCTCTCTTTACTTAGTGAGGCCCTCTGCAACTTCGTGAGACCCGGTTTCAAAATAAAGTATAAAAAATAGGGCCGGGGGTGTAGCGCGGAGGTAGAACTCCCCTGGGTTCAATCCCCGGTACTGCAAAAAAACAAAAACAAAAAAAAAAACATAACACAGGATGGGCATGGTGGCACAAATTTGTAATCCCAGTAGTCGGCAGGCTGAGACAGGTGGCTCACAGGTTCAAGGACAGCTTCAGCAAGTAGTGAGACTCTCAACCTAATGAGATCTGTTTCAAAATAAAAGTAAAATAGGGCTGGGGTGTCGCTCAGCAGTAGAATGCCCCTGGATTCAATCCCCAGTACCACAAAATAATTTTTTAATAAAAAAAAACATAATGCAGCCAGGCGTGGTGGCACACACATGTAATCCCAGTACTTGTGAGGCTGAGACAGGAGGATCACAGGTTCAAAGCCAGCCTCGGCAATTAAGCAAGACTCTCAGCCACCTATCGAGACCCTGTTTCTAAATAAGAAATAGAATCGGGGTGGGGGTGCAGCTTGGAGTTAGAGCCCCTGGGTTCAATCCTCAGTATCAAAAAAAAATAAAATAAAATTAGTAGGGAGGCTGAGGCCGACATAGGCAGGGCAGGCAAAAGCTGAGACAGCAGCAAGGGCCACGCCCCCTCCAAACTGGATTTTGCCTGGCAGCTCCTTAGCCGCTGTCATCAGGAGTGGGGATGGAGAAGCGCTGCATCTCCCCACCGCCATGAACCCAGCCCAACCTACCGCTCAACCGAGCGCCTCCCCAGGGAGCTTGATCCGCCCCTCGGCTGGCGGGCAGACCCCACCTCGCGACCTGGGTTGACCATTGGCAGAGTTGAGCATGCAGACACCTAGTCACCACGTTCTCCCTGCCCCAGAGAGCAAACCCAGCCCCAGAGATGGGGATGGATTTCTTTTTCTACATACTTTCTGCTCTTTTGTGTGTGTGTGTGTGTGTATGTGTATGGGACTGGAAATTGAAAGCAGGGGCATTCTGCCTCCAAGCTATACCCCCAGCCCTTTTTATTTTGAGACAGGGTCTCTCTAAGTTGCTGAGAGTCTTGTTAAGTTGCTGAGGCTGGCCTTGAACCTGCGATCTTCCTGTCTCAGCTTCCCAAGTACTGGAATTGCAGGCGTGCATCACCATGCCTGGCCCTGTCCAGCATTTCTTGACACTGTGGCTGATTGTGACCATGACCTTTAGGGGATCTTTAAGCATGACACCATGAGCAATAATCATCCCTGTTTGTTCTGCATCTCCCCTGCATTGGGGCAAGCCTCCTACCCCTTGTCTTGGGGCTTGTATGGCTTGCCTGGGATCAGAGGCCTGGCTTGCTGTGGCCTCCATGGACCCTCGTGCCAGCATGGGCAGCTGTCCTGCCCCGGCCTTGTTTTGGTGGGGAAGCACTGTGGGGATGTCCCAGTTCTTTTGTGAGGAATCCCAGGACTTCACTTATAGAACCTGGTCCAAGACACTGAGCAGAGCAATCACCAGCAAAAAGGGCTGAGGACAAGTCATTCTGTGAAACCTTCTCTCCTTCTCACCCACAACCAAAAAATAGCATCCAGAGGAAACCAAGTTCCAATAAAATACCTGACAGGGAATGGTGTTACCCAAAGGGCAATCTGGGAGGGATCTGGAAGGAAGGAGAGCCTGGAAGTGGTGAGCTTCATATCCCTCCCTTTCCCTCCTCTTCCCCTCTCTCCTCCGCCATCTCCTTCCCTCTGCTCTTCTTCTCTCTTGCACCTCCATGTCCTCCTCTTCCATCTCCTTCCTTCCTTCCTCCTTTCTCCCTCCCTCCCATTCCTTTCCCCATTCCCTTCTCCCTCCTCCTCCCTTCCATGCCTAGCTAAAGCCCACTTCCCTGCTGTCCAGTTAGTCTCTGAGGCTTCCTGCAGCCCTTCCTGCCAGGGATTCCCACACAGATCTGCTGCACTCCTTCATTTTCGAGCAGTGTTGAGCGAGTGCCTGCCCTGTGTCAGGCAAGGCACCAGTAAGTTTCAGGGATCACTTCTCCGCTCTCAGAAAAGGATGTGCAGTCAGGTGTAGAGGAGGATCCACAGGATGCTCTGCTGGTGTAAACACAAATCCCAAGTCCTGGCTCTGTAAATCAGACCCCACGGTCTGGACTGGAGCCAGGAATCTGCATTTTCTAAGGCGCTCTAGGGGTGATGCTGATGCAAGTGGACCTGGATCAATCTCTGGGAAACTTTTTTTTTTTTTGCCCATGCAGATGTGCCCAAAGCCATTCCTTCCAGAGTCTTTGTGGCTTGGCTGTCCCTGTGATTTTAATGGCGCCTCTAGTCTTTGGGGAATTAGAAAGCAAAGCCTTGGTTGCAGGACCCTAAGTACACATGCCTGTGGATGGTCTGCTTTAGAGCCAGCCAATAATAGACTGAACCTCACAAATAAAAACTGAGCCCAAATAAACTTCTACCCTAAATTGTTGTTGTAAGATATTTTGGTCACAACAATGAGAAAGCTGACTAACACAGAAATTGGTTTCAAGGACTGGGGCTATTGCTGTGAATAAACCTGATGATTTTGTACAGAAATCTTTGGAACTGGTTTGTGGGAAGAATTTGGAAAAATTTTGAGAGAGATCTTAGAGTGTCGTAAGGAAAGATTAATGGGCAATTCTGGTGGAAGCCTGGAAGACCAGAATGTTAATAATTGTGCTCATAAGGTTTCAGATGGCAAGGCAGGCTCCATAGGGAATTGGCCTAGAGGCCATACCTTTTATTCTGGAAAAGAACTCGTCTACATTTTGCTCATGTCCTGACATCTCTGTGAGGCTGAATTTAAAGATATCAGACTACTTATTTGGCAGAGAAAATTTCAAGGCAGCCTAACATTCAGGTGTGGCATAGGTATCACTTTTATCCTTTTATCCAGCTTTTATCCAGGTAGCAGCTTTTATCCAGGTTTACTGTGAGAATTGGGAGCAGAGGAGAAAGATTTTTTAAAACTTGCAGTTTAGCCAGGAAATCACTTGTGAAATTGGGAACAAAGAAGGTGTGGTTGCTGAAGAAACTACCCCCACTAAAGGAAAGTTAAATATTTTGCACAGAGACAATAAGAAAGATGCCTTGAGGGCATCTCAGGAATCAGCAAGACACCATCCATCTTAGGCTCAAGGGTATAACAGTGAAAACTGCTCTGAAAGAGATAGCTTTGAGAAGAGACGTTGGGGGTACTTTGCTAGTACAGGACTGCCCAAGAAGTTGTTTCCATAGGATTTATTTCACTGTGTTCAGCTTCCTAGGTACACAGAGGCTGCTGAAGCCCTGGGCCAAGGGGGACTGGATACTACTGGATTTGGGAGGAGACCTTGGCATTGTCTATGTGTTGCTGGTTCTGCAGTAATGTAGGGTGCTAGAGTTAAGGGGTCATGGAGGCTTCTACCAGGATTTCAAAGGAAGGCCTGTGAGGCCAGGCAATGTGTGTGGGAATCCCTGCAAGCAGCCCCTAAAAAGGTGTTATGGATTGGCTTTGTAATGTTCCCCCCGAATTTCATATGTTGAAAGAATTGTCCCAATGTGTGTGGGAATCCTTGTAGGAAGGTTCAGATGTAAAGTATGGATGAAGGAGGTGGGTTACTGGGGTGTGGCCTTGAAGACTATATATGCACCTAGTCCCATCCTCTCTCTCTCTGTTTCCAGCTGTCCTGAGCAACTTTACTCTACCATACCCTGCTGCCATGCTGTTTCTGCCTTGCAATTGTTAAACTATGGACTGAACCTCTGAAACTATGAGCCAAATAAATCTTTCCTCCTCTAAGTTTTCTTTTCAGGTATTTTGGTCAGAGCAGTGGAAAAGCTAACTATACACGATGCATGCATTGAGGCTTCTGCCAATAAGGGTCTAGCAATATAGCAGTAGGTACATTAGTGAAAAAAGCAGGCTGTCTAGGGATAGACATTAGGCACATGGATGAACAGGCATGATTGTAGTAAGTCTATCTACCTATTAATCAATATTTAATAAACATGGTAATTTAAATAAACACACATATTAACATTAAAGAAATGATGGGCATTTGTTGTTAATTTTAAGAATAATCTGAAACCAGGCGTGGTGGCACACACTTGTAATCCCAGAACTTTAGGAGGCAGAGATCTGAGGATTCGGGTTCGTGGCCAGGCTCAGCTCACTC